>CAUDMG010003065.1:172500-263467 GCA_958450375.1 Homarus gammarus
CCAGGTACTCTACCAGTTCTTGTGTACTCTGTGTACTCTTGCCAGCTTGTATTAGCTCTCTGTGGTATTTCTCTGCACAAGTTCCAAGACTTTTAGCAGGAATACCAACAAGTTGTAAATGGACAGCTCCCAGGTGAGGTGGAAAAGTTTTGTAGAAGTCGTCCACCCTCTCTGGCCTTATAGTACAGACTACAGTAAAGTTATAATTACATAAGACATCCTGGACCAGTTCTTTTGATGCTGTATTCAACTCGTCGAGGCCATCCACCAGCACGAGGACCTTAAAATGCTGGACACATTTGATCATGTCATCTCCTCGACACTTCTTAGCGGTCTCTGGTATCTGTGTTTCGACGAGCTGTGCAAGAGACCTGATGTGTTGATTTCTGCATTCAACATGGAAGACAAGCAGGAAGTTAGTAAGACCTTGTATGGTGCTCTTGTCGGCCTTCCAATCACTTAGTAGTTTTATCAAGAGGGTCGTCTTACCAGCACCGGCGACACCTTCAATAAGTATGATTCTTTTGCCTTTGTCAATGGCAAGTTTTAGAATGTCTTCATATGGTATATCTTGGGCAGCTGTACCTCGCTCCTCCTTAACTTGGATGGCTGTGAATACAGTGCCAATATTAAGGAAAAAGTCTGTACCGGCAATAAACGACACAGGATTAACATTTGTCAGTTTACCAAACTCCTCCACCAACTCTTGTTTACCAGACTGCTCTATGATGTCAATATTGTAGCTGGTTATATCCTCAGGGTCCATGCGGTTGTCTCTGATGGAGTTGATGTCTTCATCTATGGTTTTAACCCGGTTATCTACTTCATCTTGATCAATGTTAAACACATCTTTTCCTTCACTATATACGTCTTTCAACAGTTTTCTCAGCTCCTCCGTCTTGTTCTTATAATCCTCAGGACTGACGGCTAACGCCCCGTGAAGCACTTCGTTGCTAAAATGTTTTACAGCTTTGAGTGTTTCCTGAAGGGGGTCCAGCTGGCCACCAGGAGCAAGGCCACACAATAAGGTGATGCACAGGTACAGTAGCGACATGTCATATTGCTGGCCAGAAGGGTCGGCGTCAAGTATCTTAAGCTGTTCCTTATCCAATGTTCTCTTTAACCGTGTACTGTTGAAGCCTTTACTCTCCAGGAACTCAAGAAGCTTCTTTTCTTTGGCCTTCCCCTCCTGACTTGCTGCTCGGGTGTACATATCCAGCAAGACTGGGCGGCCCAGTTTGTGAAGTGTAATGATGAGTTTTAACCCGTCTCTCTCCTCCCCGGTAGTGGGTGGTGGTGGTGGAGGCGTCGCCATGGTTGGTCATTACTAAGGGACAAAGGTCAACAGTTACTTGAGAGTGCAGCCTAACATTTATAAAGTGTTCATTAAGGTTAAAATACATTTATGAGTAACATTTATTAGAGTGAGCGGCGATAATAACACAAGGATAGATCAACTCAGTGTGCCAGTATTTGTTGCCAGAAAAACTAAACATTTATATAAAACCGTTTTTGATGTACAAATAATGTATATAAGAGTTGTAACATTCTCTTTAATAATCTCTAATATAAGTTGTGGCAACAGTCTCTCTCCTCTCAACCTAATATAAAAACTCGCCCACTGACGCATCACAAATACCAAGAACTTTACAACATTGTTACCATGACAACCAAACTCTCAACAAAGACTAAATCTTCCCCAGTAAACCAAGGGAACTTAGGAGCCTTAATTGACGGCGCTCAACCCTGGCCGTCATGGGAGACTCTAACTATATGGCCACATCGACTGTACGAATTAAACCGCGCCAAATGACCTTAGTAATCCAGCTACTCTTTTGTAGAAACTCTGGCAGACAATTTTCTGGACCTCATCATAACTAACGAGGAAGGTACAGTGGCCACACCTGGCCCCCGTTGGCCAAGGTTCAAGTATTACAGTGGTGATAACAACAGGTTGAGGGAGGGTTATTCACTGGCCTGACTCGCTGGTAAACAAGAATGCAGATACTACCCTCAACATTATAGTGAATAACGTGATCTATTTGAGTGATAAATATATAGTTATATACCCAAGACCAAACCCACTGGCTCCAGGGATACAAGGAGGCAGCTACACGTGAACCATGCGGCGGTGGACAAAGTTAACAAGAAAACTAAGAAATTCGAGACGTGGGTTAGGACAGGAGGATGTATGCAAGAGCCAGGAACCAAGCTGAGGCAGAGTGTAGAAGGGCTGATAAAGACTTCCAGAGGCGGAGTGCGAGTGAGGTCAAGTCAAACCCAAAAGCTTTTTACCATTATGCAAAGTCAAAATAAAAAAATGAGTTTAAGCGTAACAGATCTAAGGCTTGAAGATGGTAGTTACGCAGATTCTGAACAGCTTCTTTTTCTCGGTGTTCACTAGAGAGGATGCTATTAACCTTCCTGCGTTTGAGGACAGACGGTTCGACACAGCACTGACCTGCATTGTGTTCACAGAAAAGGTTTTTAGAAATAAACTGCCCAGGCTAAAGGTCCATAAGAGTCCCGGCCCTGACATGGTGCATCCTAGAGTGCTAAGAGAGTTGTGCAACGAGCTTGCCGAGCCCCTGAAGATCCTGTTTTGTAAATGCCTGGATGAACAAATGGTCCCCAGTGAATGGAAAGTGGCTTATGTGAGTCCTATCTTCAAGAAGGGCGATCGTCACTCCACGAACAACTATAGACCGGTGAGCCTGACCAGCATAATATGTAAAGTACTTGAGAGTATTATCAGAGATGCCGCGATGGAGCATCTACCACGAAACAACCTTGTAAAGGATTGCCAACACGGTTTTATGCCAGGGCGCTCCTGCTTGACACAATTGCTCAAGGTAAAGGATATTTGAACCCATATTCTGGAACGGGGTGGTAATATCGACAATATATGCCAGGATCTTGCCAAGGCTTTCGACAGTGTACCCCCACGAAAGGCTGAAAATCAAACTGGAAGGGTACGGGATTCGGGGAAATGTCCTAGCATGGTCATGACCGCAAGCAGTGTGTGGTGATTAATGACATGAACTCATCAAGTGTACCCGTCACAGGGCAGTGTATTGGGCCCGTTGTTGTTTGTTTGTTTCATTAATGACAAGCCAGAAGATATACACTCTTCCTTACTAATGATGAGGACAATGCCAAGTTATTCAGGTAAATTGAGAACCAAACAGACTGTGAAGAGCTATAGAAAGATCTCTGTCAGCTTCAGGAGTAGTCAAAGGAATGGATTTAATGTTAGGAAGGGCAAGAGGACGTTGGTGGTACAGCGTAACTCTCACCTGTATGTCAAGGGTTCGAGCCTCGGCCCAGGCACAGGGAAGAAGGGTGTTATCCAGTGTGACTCTCACTACAGGCTTCCCGGTCTCGGGTTTTCCTCCTGTACTAGATAGACCGACCACCCGAACGGCTAGTAAGGTGATAACTGGTCAAAATGATGAAGAGGATGCACCTATAAAATGTATCAACAGTACGGAGGCGTATTACAGGATTTCCTTCGCTTTATATCTCTCTGTATTTTGTTTATTTTTCTTAAAAATTCTTTGCATGACTCGTCATCATGTCTGTCTCTTTTAAACTTACGAGAGAGTTGATGTCTGTGTCTAGTTGATTCTAATATGGACTTATATACTTTGGGGCCTCAACTGACGCCACCTCGGTTGCTGGAGGATCGGCTTTTTTCACACTTCATTTTTCCAACATTCGCGGCCTGAGATCCAATTTTCCTTCTGTGGAGCACCATCTATTAACCTCTTCCTCCGACCTCTTACCACTATCTGAACTTCAACTGACCAAAGCAGCTTCACCCAAACCGTTTCAAGTCTTCAACTACAACCTTTATACCTCCTTCCGTTCTAAGGGAGGTGTATGGGCCTACTGCAACACACGTACACCTATAGCCCGACTCACGGATCTTGAATCTTCCCTTTATGATGTCATCTGGCTCAAAATATCTCCACCAACTATGACTATTTTTCGTTGTTTCCTGTACTGTTCTCCCAACTCTACCAACTATTTGGAACTCTTGACTACCTCACTTCTTGCCATCGAGTCGTTGCTATCCACACACCCCAACACCGAGATCCTCTACCTAGGGATTTCAATGTACATCACAGAGAGTGGCTTGGCTCTGCAAGGGATGACCCAGGTGGAGCTGAGGCACTCTCTTTTTCCTTACTTAATCATTTGGAACAAATAATTAAACGCGATCAACTTGATCTTTGTTTTACCTCCAGCCCCTCACACTATTCATACTCAATTTCTGCCCCCTTAGGGTCTTCTGATCACAATCTTATTTCAATTAAATCAAACTGGGCACGACCACCTCCCCCACCCCCTCTAAACGTCAACTATGGCACTATCAGAGGGCAAGCTGGCAAACCTTGCGAGAATTCTTCACCGACTTTCCTTGGGATGAATGTTGTTTCTCCACTCGTAGGGACTCCTCGGTATGTGCTGACACCATTGCTGGAGTTATACAGTGTGGTATGAGCGCATTTATCCCATCTTCTACCAAAACTTTCACTTTACAATCATGGTTTGATCGCTCCTGCTCTCTTGCTTGCAGGGTGAGAGATAGGGCAAATCGAGCTATGAAACTATCTCCTTCTCCTATTACCCACACCTCTTTTATTACTTCTAGGAATCGTTGTAAGGCTATTCTTCTTAGGGCCAAGCGGAATTTTAGAAAAATAAAGACTCTGTTCTTCCTCTAGTAAATCCTTCTGGTCCTTAACCAAAACATCGTAATAACTTCTGCACTCCTCTTTCCTCCTCTCTTCCGACCTGATAACTCTATAGCCAACTCTCCCCCTGACAAAGCCAATCTCTTTGGAACTTTATTCTCCTCTAATTCCACCTTAGGCGATTCCCACTCTATCCCTCCTACCCCTGCACCTCCTACTGAACCTATGCACTTTCATATAATCTTCACTCGCAGGGATGCCGGTGTGTTATCCAGGTTGGAGGGAAGTAAGGCGCATGGACCGGACAGAATACCCCCTCGTGTTCTGAGGGAGTGTGCTGAAGCTCTGGCCCCTGTGCTTTATAATGTATATCTATCAGACCAAAGCATCCAGGCCAGTAGTATAACATAGACTTAGCAGTAACCAGGGGAGCACGTGTTCACCCACGGAAGTTGACACACCCTACAGTGACTAAGGTGAGACAAGGACCTGACCCAAAGGAGGTCAAGGTCACAAAGGGAACAAGAATTCTCACCGCCACGCGATTAGCTTAACCCGGCGTCATGACCTTGTTAATTCAAGGAACTGCTACCCAGCCAGCACTTCTGTTACCTGACCTAACAGCCGATCTAGACACACCCAGATGCCGGCTGGAGATCTCCAATATAAAGGCCCTGCAGCTCCTTCCACGAGGATTAGACTATCACTCACTCACACTCACCAGCCAGCCTTCGCCGTGATTGGACCTCTCTCAAGACCCTTCACCGCCAAAGCCAGCCAGCCAGCCTTTGTCCTAAACTGTTGACGACCGTTGGAGCGCAAACTACCATTACTTGACGCCACTAACCATGCCCACCCAAACATTCGGGAAGCTCGCTCCAGACAACGCCCTCTGTGTATCCCCCCACTGATCAGGGGTGTCTCCTGATCAGAGGCGGCCCAGATTGGGTGCTCTGTAACGGCTTCCTGCAGCGGAGTTCTGCCGCGGTTCCACTGGTGTTACTTGCACCAGTGGCTGTCCTTCCTTCTTTCTCGCCCTGGCCTGGGGACCTGCACCCTAAAGGGGTATTCGTCCTTTTTTTTAGGTTAAGGTGGGGAAAGGATGGAAGGCATGCTGGGGCTCAAGGCACAGCTAGACATGAGGGATAGAGAAGTCACAACATATAGTCGTGGGGGGAAAGGTTGGAAAAGAAGTTTAATGAGTTAAACAGAGGAGGACGACACCCCTTGTTTTACATATTACAGAGTTACTTACATCATCTAAGTTTTAATCTAAGGTGGATCACTGTGGCGGGTTGGGTTGTTGAAGCGAGGGGTAGACTCCGTGGCCACCGGGCGTGGGGTCGCCCTCCGCTGATGTCTTCCCCGCGTAGGTGGTCTGGGCTGTGAGGGTCGTCCAAGAGCTTGTCTCAAACCTTATTCCCAAGGCGATGGAACCTGACGTTGAAGGCCTCTGTTTTATTTCTCAGTTGGATGGTTTCCACTGTCTCCTGGTAGGGTGGCGCTTGGCCGTATTAAAGTTGTACAGCAGGCGCGTCAGGTTTTCAGGTAGCCCCAGTTGTATGCTCTTATACTGCAGCCCCGCGTTCCAAACTTTGTCAAACGCCTTGCTGACGTCCCTCAGGACTACGTTGCACTGCAGGCGGCCAGTCATGGCATTGGCGATCTGCTCGTAGGCCTGTGTTATGGCGGTGGATGTGCCTCGGTACTGGTGGAAGCCGAACTGGCTGGGATTATGCACGTCTTCGTCCTCTAGATACATCCACAACTGCTTGTTTACCATTTTTTTCGAGGATTTTGGCAGGTACCTCTAGCAGCGATATTGGTCGACAGTTTTCGACTTTGTTTGGAGGCTTCCCTGCTTTTGGTATGAGGCGGATAACGGCGATTTTGAACATCTTAGGGAAGTATCCAGAGACTAGGCAGGCGTTGCATATATATATATATAAAACTGTCTGTTTTATTGAGTCCTTGATGCTTCTTATCTCTGATTGCAGGACTTCCATGGTCTCGCTGACATCGTTGAGTTTTTGTGAGTCTGCTTGAGTTTCTTTCAGAACGTCTTTTAGTGTTTGGCTGTAAGCCATGATCGTCGACCGAGTGGTCTTTTCTGGTTTCTTTTTGTTTGGTTATTTCGGTCAGTTTCTTCTCTGTTTCTTGAGTTACCTGTTTCCTGACCAGGCAGGTGGCAGAGAAGGCCCTGTGGTCACCCTCGCAGACGACACACTTTTTTATGGTGCTACGGCAGTCTTTGTAGAAGTGCTGATCAGATGAACACTCAGAGCATATGGCCCCTTGCAGGGGGCAGTTCTTGGTCATGTGGTCATTGTATTTATAGCACTTCATACATAGTTGGATGGGAGTATACTTTTCATATTCTATTTGGTGTGATGAGATGGAAGTGCCATATGCATAGAGCCCCTTCTCCTTCATTCTTTTTGCATCCGTTGTGTCTGCAAAGCGAACCTTGATTATATTATGGGCATACATAGGATACACCTCCACAACCTTGATCTTGTTTTGCTTTTCTATTTCATCTCTTATTTCTTCTGCGTTATTTTCCACTACATCTTTGTCTAACTTCTTACATACAAGGGTGAGCTTGGCGCCGTATTCCCGTGGGACAATGACCTCATGACCATTGGTTTTCATTTTGTCCAGGGCACCAGACTTAAGTGGTTTATCAGCATCTTCATCTGTCTCTGTGAGGATGATGCAACCATCTCTCAGATCCACACGTATATTTATCCTCGCCCTTAGGTCACTCAATAGCTTTTTTAGCCCTATCCGAGACCCCTGGGTCGGGGTTCCGGAGATCTTCACTCTCACTTTGGCCATGGTCAGTAACATACATGAAAATCCTACCTAATCTGCCCACCTCAGCTAAACCCCATGGATGCCGCTCCTTCTGTCCGCTTGCTGGGCGAGTAAAGACGGGTCTAGGGGTAGAGTGAACAGACAATCCCCTGACGGGGGCCTAGCCAAGCCCTAACACCTAACAGTGACAGGTTATGAAGCACTGCCGAATACCTAACAGAAAATGTTGCCACCCTTACTGTCTCGACTCAGCAGCCCTCTGAGGGTTCCCCTTGTGGCTCTGCCCGCAGGGGTTTCCGTCATTACCAAACAGCAGGGACCACCGATTAAGAACACACCTGGAACTAGACTACAAATACAACCCTAGACAACACGGCTTTAGGAGGAACAAACACAGCCATTGCCCTTATATACGAAAATATAGCAAACGCAATGCATAATAAAGAACAGTGCAACGTAGTTTTAAGGGACGTGGCAAAAGCGTTCAATAAGGTCTAGCACTTGGGACTTAAATATAAAATATCCAATCAAGAACTCCCTAACAACTTCACCTCTCTTCTTTGTAATTTCTTAGACCATAGAGAAGCACACATTATAAAAGGCACTCACAAAGGCCCAAGCTTCAGACTTTATAGTGGAGTACCACAAGGAAGTAACTTATCCCCAACTCTTTACACAATCTACACTTCAGACATGCCGCCACCAATTCACGGTGAATACATTGCATATGCTGATGATGTCACCCAGATCATCCGCCATCCAGGCAAGGTCAAACAGATGATGGCGTTAAAAACAGCTCGCGCCATAATACAAATCAATAATTAAGAGAAGAAATGGAAATTAAAAACTAATACACAGAAACTAAAAATAATACACATATGAAGGGTAAACCCAGCACCAATCACAGTAAACAACGAAGAAATACATTACTCAAACGAAGGAAAAATACTGGGGCTATCAATAACAAAAACAGGAATAAATAAACACATAACAGAACGTAATAGACTAGCCCGAATACAGCCAATACCATTAAACACAATCAGCCGTACCAACCAATTAAAACTCCAGGCAACACAAGACAAAGCCATCTGCAGAGCCTCCAAACAACGTCCCCCATACACAACCAAAATAAAAGAACTTCACGAAAAATACAACATTTTGCCATTAAACACACAGACAAGCACAGGGAGTATGGTACAAGTCATGGAAGACGAAATATATACTCAACAGAAGACACCACAAGATCACACAACTGGTGGCCTAAAAGCCTTCTCTATAACCCTCAGCCACAACTACTGTACACTAAACTCATCCTTATCTACACTACCAAGCACCCTAGAGCCAGACCCATTATACATCACACCTTATTTTAGACCATAATATTAAAAATAAAAGATGAGAGAATTCTACTAGTTACTCTTAACTATTATGTAAACCAAAGAAATAAATCGGGCGAGAACAATGACAGAGTAGCTATAGAGGTTAAAAGAAACTTAAAATATAAACTAATCGATGACTTCCACGATAAAATTCTAGCAATAAAAATAAATACAACTCAAGGAGACGTAATCATTGCTACTACTTATCTGCCACCGAGACGACCCTACTTACCTATAGAAGACCTATTAAAATTGGTTAACAATAGTCACTCTATGTACATCTCAGGAGACTTTAACGCCAGACACAGGATTTTAGACAATACAAATAATAACGCCGTGGGTTGCGCCCTTAATCAATTAATAAACCTTGGGAAAATCAATCCTCTAGGTCCTAAATTTCCAACCTGGAGAAATCACAATACACAATCGACACCAGACAAAATTTTTACCAACAACAAAGCCTTTTTCAATTACCATATAAAACAAGGACCTCTCACAGGCAGTGACCATCTGCCAATTATACTAACACTGTCAACAAGCCCCATACAGATACCAATAAAAAAGAGACTGAAAATGAGTAAAACAGACTGGGACAGCTTCAAAGACGACTTAGGTAATCACCATTCGATTAACCTACAAGGGAAAACAACAGAAGACATAGACTCAGAAATGGACAGACTGCACTCAGCAATAAAAACATCTATAACCAAACACACTCCTACTTCACACTTTAGAACATTACCCAACAACAGACTAACAGAAGACGTTAAATTAATCCAAACCATTACAATGAAATAAACAGGTATATGGAAAGACACGGCAGTAACAGATGGCTACATACGACGCAGACAGCACTACAGATAAAATTAAGAGACGCATGTAAGGAAGCAAACAACAACAAATTGACTGATATTATAATGGCGGCCGACAACACTAAAGACACAAAAACATTTTGGACCTCCATAAACAAGATGATGAGGCATAACAAGCAAAAAACACCATACATTAAAGACCATAATGGAACAAAATTGTACGAGGAAAATGAACAAGAGTCAGCATTCAAAAGATAATGGGTAAAAGTTTTTAAAATATCAGATGAGGAAAATGAAGATTTTGATAATGAACTCGAAGAAAGATAGAAGATGAAATGGGAAGACACATACACAGAATCACCCCAAAGCAATATATAGACTATAACTTACTACCTAATAATCAAATAATAACTATGGGAGAAATGATGCACTGTCTGAGGAAGATTAAGGAAAAGGCCCCTGGGCTCACAGGTATTACACGAAATATGATCATAAATCTACCTGAAAACATCTTAAAAACATTATTGAACATCTATAACGCATGCTTAATACCTGGTTAATTTCCAGACAAACTAAAATATGCTAAAATTATATTTATTCCCAAGGAGGGTAAGGACAATAAGGAAATATTAAACTACAGGCCAATATCTTTATTAGAAAATACCGGGAAACTACTGGAAAGAATTTTAAATTCAAGACTTATAACCTTTTTAACTCAACAGGGGAAAACAAACAATAGACAACATGGATTTATGCCCAATAGAAACACCGTAACTGCAGGAGCAGGACAATAACATCTCATCGTGCCGGAAGGGCCTACAAGGGCAGCTAGGAGAAAGTGGATTACAGATGTTGAGAAAGGGCCAGGGTTTACAGCCTATGGAAACAGAGAAGGAGATTGCTCATTCACAACAAACTATTGTTTATAAAACGGGGCAGGCCAGGCCAGAAGGAGCTAAAACAACTAGTTTTGCCTACTACCTTAAAGGGGAAGTTAGTGAAACTTTTGCATGATGACATGGGTCATCAGGGTATCAAAGGCACCACTACTGTGGATAAATTAAGCAGAGGTGCTACTGGCCACGAATGGATCATATCTTTGAATACTGTAGGGACTGCCACCTGTGCATTGTAGCAAAGGCAGTTATCCCAGAGGTACGCATACAGATGAAGCGTCTTACAGCCAGTAGACCCTTTGACAGTGGATTTTACAGTACTAGAACAATTAAGTGATGACAGAGAAAATGTGCTGGTGGTGACAAATGTGTTCTCTAAGTACACCTGGGCAATCGCCACACGGGATCAGAAGGCAGCGACTGTAGCAAAGATCCTGGTTGATGAGATAGTTACCAAATATGATTCCCCTAGGAAAATTCCCACTGATCAGGGAGCCCAAATTCAAAGTGCATTACTGAAAGAGCTATGCAAGACCTGGGCAATAACGAAATCCAGGGCTACCTCATACCATCCAGCTGGAAACGGACAGTGCGAGAGGATTCACCGCACAATGCACCAACTGTTGCGAACACTGTCAGTCGAACAAAAGAAACATTGGGCAAAGCATCTAGGAATGGTAACCGCCATCTATAATAAGACTCCTAACTCGACCACTGGGTTCTCCCCTCACACTTTGATCTTCGGTACTGAACCCAAGCTTCCGTTATGTTGTTAGCACAAGCAGAGGAGGAGGACTCGTCTGATGATTGGGTGGCTCTACACAGAAGTATTAGAGTATGCCTGGAGAGTTGCAAACTGTAATTTTGAGAGTAAGTGTCAGAGTAGGAAGCTTCTGTATGATAAGAAAGCGAGAGGAAAAGTATTGGACGTTGGTCAACGTGTACTAGTGTGAAACCTTCATGGAAAGGGAAAGAGTACAATCCAGGACAACTGGCATGATGTGGTATCTCATGTGTTGATTGGGGAGAGAACTGTGTATAGGATTGTTCCCGAGGAAGGAGATGGGGCCTCAAAGGTAATACACCGCATGCATTTGTGGGCAGCCCCAAGGGTAGCTGATGGCTCAGATGTGACAGATAGCTAAGATGGTGATGATGAGGACGGTGCTGGTTGCCTGGTGTGGGACCCACGTCCTGATAGTGGTGAAAAGTCTATGAACAAGGTAGACACAAAGTTCCAATGAGGACCTAGACCCCGTAGCAGATAGTAGTAGTAGCAGTAGTGAGGAAGAGTCTCGGGGTGGACTTGCAGTCCACAGAACTAAGAGAGCTACGGCAGGCAAACACTCCAATCTGTTTAGGTTACATAAATCAACAATCCAAAGAATTTGGTGCTATAGATTTATGTCTCATATACCACCACTATCACCACCAACACTATCACCACCAACACTACCACCACTATCACCACCAACACTATCACCACCAACACTACCACCACTATCACCACCAACACTACCACCACTATCACCACCACCACTACCACCACTATCACCACCAACACTACCACCACTATCACCACCACCACTATCACCACCAACACTACCACCACTATCACCACCAACACTACCACCACTATCACCACCAACACTACCACCTCTATCACCACCAACACTACCACCACTATCACCACCAACACTACCACCACCAGCGCTACCACCACTATCACCACGAACACTATCACCACTATCACCACCAACACTACCACCACTATCACCACCAACACTACCACCATTATCACCACCAACACTACCACCACTATCACCACCAACACTACCACCACTATAACCACCAACACTATCACCACCAACACTATCACCACTATCACCACCAACACCACCACCACTATCACCACCATCACAACCACCACTACCACCACCATCATTACTACCACTATCACCACCAACACTACCACCACTCTCACCATCATCACTACCACCACTACCACCACCATCAATACCACCACTATCACCACCACCACTACCACCACTATCACCACCAACACTACCACCACTATCACCACCATCACTACCACCACTATCACCACCACCACTATCACCACCAACACTACCACCACTCTCACCATCATCACTACCACCACTACCACCACTATCACCACCATCACTACCACCACTATCACCACCATCAGTACCTTCACTATCACCACCAACACTACCACCACTATCATCACCACCACTATCACCACCAACACTACAACCACTCTCACCATCATCACTACCACCACTACCACCACCATCAATACCACCACTATCACCACCACTATCACAACCACCACTATCACCGCCATCACTACCACCATGAACACCACCATCAATACCACCACTATCACTACCACCACTATCACCACCATCACTACCACCACTATCACCACCAACACTACCACCACTATCACCACCATCACTACCACTATCACCATCTTCACTACCACCACTATCAGTACTATTGTAACCAGTTTGGACTAGTTTAGTCTGTAGCATCAACCACAGTATTATTACAGGACGGACGAATAAGTTTTCATTATACATTTTACATTGACCCGCAGGGGTCAGATATGTTTTCATAGCAAGCAAGTAGTAAGCATTTATTTAGCCTGCTCAGACGCAGCTGCTTTAGTCACGTACACAGTCAGGCGACAGTATGTCCACCAGAGATGTCTCAATATGACGATATCACCTTTGAAGCTCATTAATTATTCAATTAATGGCTCCTACTTGATAACTAGGTACTTTGGTTATCACTAGTAGACTTCCGAGTATTTGATGTTAATTATTAGTCAGATTTGTTAGATATTTGCAACGTCAATTAAAGGATGATTCACGGCTCTAATGAGATCATTTCCACCAGACAGCTATTTCAGTAACGCTGGTAACACTGATTCAGGTGTTCATGCCAAGGAATTGACTCATACCGACCCTCCCTGCTGGTAGAAGCTTCTAGAAGCTTGGACCCATGCATCATCCTTCGTGACGTCATCGTCAGTTAGCTCCGGAGTAGATCCACCCTGGTATAGCTAGTCAGTCTTTAGCTGGACACCACACATTACTGATCTACCACTGAGCAGTAGCCTGAGAGACCCCTTCAGTCCTAGCAGATCTAAATAGCGTCTCTAACACTGCTCTCAAGCTCCCAGTCCTCAGTCCCAGATCAAGTGGCCAGCCTCTCTGTAGATATAAATATATATACCTGTACATATAACTGCCTGTATCTGTCCACCCATCTCAGAGAAGTCAACTAAGACAGACGGTTTCTTTTAACAATATCTGGTACTTCCCTAATTAAATGTGAGTCTTCAGAGGAAGTTACACTATCACCACCACTGTCACCATCACTAACACCATCACTAACACCACTATCACTTCCACCTATCAGCACCTTCACTACCACCACTATCAACACCATCATTATCAACACCATCATTATCACCACCACCACTATCAACAGCACCACTACCAAAACCAACACAACCACTACTATCACTACCACCACAATCACCACCAACATTACCACCACTCTCACCACCACCACTATCACCACCATCACTATCACCACCATAAATATCACCACCATCACTACCACCACTATCACTATCACCACTATCACTATTACCACCACCAATATCACCACCATCACTATCACCACCACCAATATCACCACGAACACTATCACCACCATCACTATCGCCACCATCTCTACCACCACTATCACTATCACCACCATCACTATCACCACCACCACTATTAACACCATCATTGCCCCCACCATCACTACCATTACTCCTGCCCCCAACACTACCACAACTACCACTATCACCACACCATCACTGTCAACACCACCACTATCACCACCATCACTATCACCACCATAAATATCACCACCATCACTACCACCACCATCACTATCACCACCACCAATATCACTACCATCACTATCACCACCACCATCACTATCACCACCACCACTATCAACACCATCACTATCACCACCATCACTACCACCACCATCACTATCACCACCACCAATATCACCACCATCACTATCACCACCACCAATATCACCACGAACACTATCACCACCATCACTATCACCACCATCTCTACCACCACTATCACTATCACCACCATCACTATCACCACCACCACCACTATTAACACCATCATTGCCCCCACCATCACTACCACTACTCCTGCCCCCAACACTACCACTACTACCACTATCACCACACCATCACTATCAACACCACCACTATCACCACCATCACTATCACCACCATAAATATCACCACCATCACTACCACCACCATCACTATCACCACCACCAATATCACTACCATCACTATCACCACCACCATCACTATCACCACCATCACTATCAACACCATCACTATCATCACCATCACTATCACCACCACCAATATCACCACCATCACTATCACCAGCATCACTACCACCACCATCACTACCACCACCATCACTATCACCACCATCACTATAACCACCATCACTATCACCACCACCACTATCAACACCATCATTATCACCACCATCACTACCACCACCATCAATATCTCCACCACCACTATCAACACCATCACTGCCACCACCATCACTACCATTACTCCTACCCTCAACACTACCACTACTACCACTATCACCACCACCATCACTATCACCACCACCAATATCACCAACATCACTATCACCACCACCACTATCACCACCATCAACATCACCACCATCACAATCACCACCACCAATATCACCACCATCACTATCACCACCACCACTATCAACACCATCACTATCACCACTATCACTACCACCACCATCACCATCACCACCACCGATATCACCACCATCACTATCAACACCATCACTATCACCACCATCACTACCACCACTATCACTATCACCACCACCAATATCACCACCATATCTATCACCACCATCACTATCACCACCACCAATATCACCACCATCACTATCACCACCATCACTATCACCAACATCACTACCACCACTATGACTATCACTATCATCACTATCACCACCATCACTCTCACCACCATCACTACCACCACTATGACTATCACTATCATCACTATCACCACCATCACTATGACCACCATCACTATCACCACCATCACTATCAACACCATCACTACCATTACTTCTACCCCCAACACTACCATCACTACCACTATCACCACCACTACTACTACCAGCAGTAACATAAACATCACCACCAGTCAGTGGCATACATAAGGGGGCCATGTGGCCGTCCCCCTAATCCCCTTTGTTTGCTACTGCCCTCAACTCATTCAACCTAACACAACCTGTTCACTTATAAAGTAATTCAGGACCATAGTGAGTGGGCAGTAATATTTCTACACTGTGCACATTGTACAACAGTATTTATTTTTTCCCCACATAAAGCTCAGTATGGCTAGAGCCTCTAACCTAGAGGTAAATTATACTTAAGCTTCCCCTCACCAGATCCGCTGACGACAACGGTATGTGTCTGGTCCTGTGTGTGCTGTTGATCATAAAATATGTCCCAGTATTTATTGTAGTTTATCTCAAAAAGTCCCTGAATCTGGCCACATCATCACCACCATTACTTAACCCGTTTCTATCTGCTGGCAGTTTGGTTACAACCCTGACTTAAGACACTGAGAATAATCCCACGTCGTCCGTAAGCCTAAAGTGGGGTGTCTAATGTTTAGGGATAATAAGCTGGGGTGTCTAATGTTTAGGGATAATAAGCTGGGGTGTCTAATATTGAGGGATAATATGCTGGGGTGTTTAATGTTTAGGGATAATAAGCTGGGGTGTCTAATGTTTAGGGATAATAAGCTGGGGTGTTTAATGTTTAGGGATAATAAGCTGGGGTGTCTAATGTTTAGGGATAATAAGCTGGGGTGTCTAATATTGAGGGATAATAAGCTGGGGTGTCTAATGTTTAGGGATAATAAGCTGGGGTGTCTAATGTTTAGGGATAATAAGCTGGGGTGTTTAATGTTTAGGGATAATAAGCTGGGGTGTCTAATGTTTAGGGATAATAAGCTGGGGTGTCTAATATTGAGGGATAATATGCTGGGGTGTTTAATGTTTAGGGATAATAAGCTGAGGTGTCTAATGTTTAGGGATAATAAGCTGGGGTGTTTAATGTTTAGGGATAATAAGCTGGGGTGTCTAATGTTTAGGGATAATAAGCTGGGGTGTCTAATATTGAGGGATAATAAGCTGGGGTGTTTAATGTTTAGGGATAATAAGCTGGGGTGTCTAATGTTTAGGGATAATAAGCTGGGGTGTCTAATGTTTAGGGATAATAAGCTGGGGTGTTTAATGTTTAGGTATAATAAGCTGGGGTGTTTAATGTTTAGTGATAATAAGCTGGGGTGTTTAATGTTTAGGGATAATAAGCTGAGGTGTTTAATGTTTAGGGATAATTAGCTAGGGTGTTTAATATTTAGGGATAATAAGCTGGGGTGTTTAATATTTAGGGATAATAAGCTGGGGTGTCTAATATTTAGGGATAATAAGCTGGGGAGTTTAATGTTTATGGATAATAAGCTGGGGTGTTTAATGTTTAGGGATAATAAGCTGGGGTGTTTAATGTTTAGGGATAATAAGCTGGGGTGTTTAATATTTAGGGATAATAAGCTGGGGGTGTCTAATATTAAGGGATAATAAGCTGGGGTGTTTCATGTTTAGGGATAATAAGCTGGGGTGTTTAATATTTAGGGATAATAAGCTGGGGTGTTTAATATTTAGGGATAATAAGCTGGGATATCTAATATTTAGGGATAATAAGCTGGGGTGTTTAATGTTTAGGGATAATAAGCTGGGGTGTTTAATATTTAGGGATAATAAGCTGGGGTGTTTAATATTTAGGGATAATAAGCTGGGGTGTCTAATATTTAGGGATAATAAGCTGGGGTGTTTAATGTTTACGGATAATAAGCTGGGGTGTTTAATATTTAGGGATAATAAGTTGGGGTGTTTAATAATTAGGGATAATAAGCTGGGGTGTCTAATATTTAGGGATAATAAGCTGGGGTGTTTAATGTTTAGGGATAATAAGCTGGGGTGTTTAATGTTTAGGGATAATAAGCTGGGGTGTTTAATATTTAGGGATAATAAGCTGGGGTGTTTAATATTTAGGGATAATAAGCTGGGGTGTCTAATATTTAGGGATAAAAAGCTGGGGTGTTTAATGTTTAGGGATAATAAGCTGGGGTGTTTAATATTTAGGGATAATAAGCTGGGGTGTTTAATATTTAGGGATAATAAGCTGGGGTGTTTAATATTTAGGGATAATTTGCTGGGGTGTTTAATATTTAGGGATAATAAGCTGGGGTGTTTAATATTTAGGGATAATAAGCTGGGGTGTTTAATGTTTAGATATAATAAGCTGGGGTGTTTAATGTTTAGGGATAATAAGCTGGGGTGTTTAATCTTTAGGTATAATAAGCTGGGGGTCTAATATTTAGGTATAATAAGCTGGGGTGTCTAATATTTAGGTATAATAAGCTGGGGTGTTTAATGTTTAGGTATAATAAGCTGGGGGTCTAATATTTAGGTATAATAAGCTGGGGTGTCTAATATTTAGGTATAATAAGCTGGGGTGTTTAATGTTTAGGGATAATAAGCTGGGGTGTTTAATGTTTAGGGATAATAAGCTGGGGTGTTTAACATTTAGGTATAAGCTGGGGTGTCTAATATTTAGGGATAATAAGCTGGGGTGTTTAATGTTTAGGGATAATAAGCTGGGGTGTCTAATATTTAGAGATAATAAGCTGGGGTGTTTAATGTTTAGGGATAATAAGCTGGGGTGTTTTATATTTAGGGATAGTAAGCTGAGGTGTTTAATATTTAGGGATAATAAGCTGGGGTGTTTAATATTTAGGTATAATAAGCTGGGGTGTTTAATCTTTGGGTACAATAAGCTGGGGTGTTTAATCTTTAGGTATAATAAGCTGGGGTGTTTAATCTTTAGGTATAATTAGCTGGGGTGTTTAATCTTTAGGTACAATAAGCTGGGGTGTTTAATCTATAAGTATAATAAGCTGGGGTGTTTAATATTTAGGGATAATAAGCTGGGGTATCTAATATTTAGGGATAATAAGCTGGGGTGTTTAATGTTTAGGGATAATAAGCTGGGGTGTTTAATATTTAGGGATAATAAGCTGGGGTGTTTAATATTTAGGGATAATAAGCTGGGGTGTCTAATATTTAGGGATAATAAGCTGGGGTGTTTAATGTTTACGGATAATAAGCTGGGGTGTTTAATATTTAGGGATAATAAGTTGGGGTGTTTAATATTTAGGGATAATAAGCTGGGGTGTCTAATATTTAGGGATAATAAGCTGGGGTGTTTAATGTTTAGGGATAATAAGCTGGGGTGTTTAATGTTTAGGGATAATAAGCTGGGGTGTTTAATATTTAGGGATAATAAGCTGGGGTGTTTAATATTTAGGGATAATAAGCTGGGGTGTTTTATATTTAGGGATAATAAGCTGGGGTGTTTAATATTTAGGGATAATAAGCTGGGGTGTTTAATATTTAGGGATAATAAGCTGGGGTGTTTAATGTTTAGATATAATAAGCTGGGGTGTTTAATGTTTAGGGATAATAAGCTGGGGTGTTTAATCTTTAGGTATAATAAGCTGGGGTGTCTAATATTTAGGTATAATAAGCTGGGATGTCTAATATTTAGGTATAATAAGCTGGGGGTCTAATATTTAGGTATAATAAGCTGGGGTGTCTAATATTTAGGTATAATAAGCTGGGGTGCTTAATGTTTAGGGATAATAAGCTGGGGTGTTTAATGTTTAGGGATAATAAGCTGGGGTGTTTAACATTTAGGTATAAGCTGGGGTGTCTAATATTTAGGGATAATAAGCTGGGGTGTTTAATGTTTAGGGATAATAAGCTGGGGTGTCTAATATTTAGAGATAATAAGCTGGGGTGTTTAATGTTTAGGGATAATAAGCTGGGGTGTTTTATATTTAGGGATAGTAAGCTGAGGTGTTTAATATTTAGGGATAATAAGCTGGGGTGTTTAATATTTAGGTATAATAAGCTGGGGTGTTTAATCTTTGGGTACAATAAGCTGGGGTGTTTAATCTTTAGGTATAATAAGCTGGGGTGTTTAATCTTTAGGTATAATAAGCTGGGGTGTTTAATCTTTAGGTACAATAAGCTGGGGTGTTTAATCTATAAGTATAATAAGCTGGGGTGTTTAATCTTTAGGTATAATAAGCTGGGGTGTTTAATCTTTAGGTACAATAAGCTGGGGTGTTTAATCTTTAGGTATAATAAGCTGGGGTGTTTAATCTTTAGGTATAATAAGCTGGGTGTTTAATCTTTAGGTATAATAAGCTGGGGTGTTTAATCTTTAGGTACAATAAGCTGGGGTGTTTAATCTTTAGGTATAATAAGCTGGGGTGTTTAATCTTTAGGTATAATAAGCTGGGGTGTTAAATATTTAGGTATAATAAGCTGGGGTGTTTAATCTTTAGGTATAATAAGCTGGGGTGTCTAATCTTTAGGTATAATAAGCTGGGGTGTTTAATCTTTAGGTATAATAAGCTGGGGTGTTTAATCTTTAGGTATAATAAGCTGGGGTGTTTATCTTTAGGTATAATAAGCTGGGGTGTTTAATCTTTAGGTATAATAAGCTGGGGTGTTTAATCTTTAGGTATAATAATCTGGGGTGTTTAATCTTTAGGTATAATAAGCTGGGGTGTCTAATCTTTAGGTATAATAAGCTGGGGTGTCTAATCTTTAGGTATAATAAGCTGGGGTGTTTAATCTTTAGGTATAATAAGCTGGGGTGTCTAATCTTTAGGTATAATAAGCTGGGGTGTCTAATCTTTAGGTATAATAAGCTGGGGTGTTTAATCTTTAGGTATAATAAGCTGGGGTGTCTAATCTTTAGTTATAATAAGCTCGGGTGTTTAATCTTTAGGTATAATAAGCTGGGGTGTCTAATCTTTAGGTATAATAAGCTGGGGTGTTTAATCTTTAGGTATAACAAGCTGGGGTGTCTAATCTTTAGGTATAATAAGCTGGGGTGTTTAATCTTTAGGTATAATAAGCTGGGGTGTCTAATCTTTAGGTATAATAAGCTGGGGTGTCTAATCTTTAGGCATAATAAGCTGGGGTGTTTAATCTTTAGGTATAATAAGCTGGGGTGTCTAATCTTTAGGTATAATAAGCTGGGGTGTTTAATCTTTAGGTATAATAAGCTGGGGTGTTTAATCTTTAGGTATAATAAGCTGGGGTGTCTAATCTTTAGGTATAATAAGCTGGGGTGTTTAATCTTTAGGTATAATAAGCTGGGGTGTCTAATCTTTAGGTATAATAAGCTGGGGTGTCTAATCTTTAGTTATATTAAGCTGGGGTGTTAAATCTTTAGGTATAATAAGCTGGGGTGTCTAATCTTTAGGTATAATTAGCTGGGGTGTCTAATCTTTAGTTATAATAAGCTGGGGTGTTTAATCTTTAGGTATAATAAGCTGGGGTGTTTAATCTTTAGGTATAATAAGCTGGGGTGTTTAATATTTAGGTATAATGAGCTGAGGTGTCTAATCTTTAGTTATTATAAGCTGGGGTGTTAAATCTTTAGGTATAATAAGCTGGGGTGTCTAATCTTTAGGTATAATAAGCTGGGGTGTCTAATCTTTAGGTATAATAAGCTGGGGTGTTTAATCTTTAGGTATAATAAGCCGGGGTGTCTGGTCTTTGCTACAGACAAGAACAATGTGTTTATGAGTCTTGTCATATATTTTTCATCTTTTAGGCAACACTTGACAACATCTTATTGTTAACTTAATGACTAACTGGCACTGTGGTAATTGTGTATAACAGTTTACGTAATTACATTTTCATAATCTGTGAATATTTAGGAAAACAGTTTGACAAATTCTTTTAATTACACATCGTCATGTATCCAGCATATTACTTATGTTAATATCGTTTGTTGATGAAACCGACAATAACATAACCAAACAATTTAACTCTATCTTAATCTAACCTAACGGAACGTAACATAGAGTAACGAACGTCAAATACCCACCCAACAGGCTGTTAGCGTGGAAGTGAAAGTAGGGAAATTAAAGAGAAAAAAAGTGCTTATTTTAGGTTTGGGTGATCAATCAAGATGTCCATTTTTCTTGTGTATTCTTAAGTAGGTACAGTATATCCATCCCCCATAGGTATCTGATAGTGGAAACTTCAAATACAATTGTTAATTTGTGATGTGGGACGAAGTTTTAAATATTGGGAAGACAAATTTAAGCATAAAATTAGGGGTAGGGGAAATTAAAACCCCTTTTTAATGTGCTTATTTCCAATAAAACCAAATGTATTGGGTATCATTGGAAAGGACTTGGGTCAGGTTACAATATATTACCATGATAGTTTTCATGATATTGTAGTGGACGTCTCCCCTACAAACTGGGTATCGCATTCCAATGTGCCGCCTTCCCTAGCAACCAACCAGATGTTACCGTATCTTAGCAACGAAACTATTCACCGGCGACTTTCTGGGTTTTCCCAACATGACTCATAGCGGCTGCTGAGGGGTATATAAGCTCTGTCTCTCCATTGAGATTCATTCTGACCATTCTTCTTGAACAAGCAACACCTCCTCCTCAGCCGCTGCCTGGCTGCCTTTGCTTCTCCTCGCCTGCCTGGCGGCCCTCTCTCCCGCCAGCGAGCATGGCGACCCACCAGCTGTCCTTCTCTGAGCTTCCTCACCAACCAACTCTCATTCTGGCCCATCTTCCTGAATACGCAACACCTCCTCCCAGCAAGCTCCTAGCTGTCCAGCATTCATTCAACCAGGAGGCCAGCAACAGGTAACATCTTCTCTAACGAAGCTCCTGCACATCGACCTCCTTCAACACGCTACTCATCAAACGTCTTCTACTGAGCAGCCCCTCACCACACGGCACTTCCAGCACCAGACTGTCTATCATATAACTTATATTAGACAAGAAAACCACATTAGAGTTTCCTTCCATCCTGAGTGCTAGACAACATTAATATCTCGATACCCCTACAATATCAATGATGACGTCATCAAGGGCCAAAAAATCGCTAATTTCCTCAGGAATAAAAATGTGGGCAGCCCATGAATTACACTAGCCAGTACTTGTACACTAGAGGAGATATGAAAACAAAACTTACACAGTTTTTATAAGGATTATAAGGGAAGTTTTTAATATCAATAAATTTAAAAAAAATATTTTAGTTTGTATATTAACCGCTTTTGTCTCCGGAACAAACTTCACAGAAAATGGTAAAATATGGTAATTTTCTGAATTGTTAAATACATTTAACCTTTTTGTATGTCAAGTGTACCAGTAATAGAGAGTATATTAGAGTAAAATATCTCTAATAACCTGTTAGAGGTTTGAATCATAGAGCACGTTCTTCGTAGACTTTATTGTAACAGCGTCAGCTGGCAACTGGGCGCTGCCATAGACAAGCCCCCCCCCTCCCCACCTCAACGGGAAAACATATCGTACGATGGTACACTCTTACATAACCTATATTAACCCCTTGTGGTTTATTAAACATACGGAGTCAGAGTTGTCTCTCACAGTTTAATTATGGCTGTTGCTAAAGTGAAGGACAATCATACAGACTCAGTCATTACAACTTGTGTTCCTCTCGTCATCCTTTTAACACCAAACTTCATTACTATTAAATAATTATTAAAAAGTCGCCAGGCACAGTAGCAACACCTTCCTAAACTTTCTTCGCACTATTATCTAACCTTAACATTAACCAATTAACATGGCTCCCCATCACCACATAACACACAAAGCTTACGTCAACGTCAATATGGAGAGCCAGCAACAGTGTATAATCCTCTCTCGTCTCCGGTCGGCTTTCCCCAGTATCCGCCGTACTCTCCAGAGCTTCAAACTTTTATACTCCATCGATAGCATTCACTTTTGGTTCATATTATCTCCTCGAAGCTTTGGGGGACAGCGAGTTGTCCCTTGCTCTGTAGCGACGAAGACATGGCGACCATTCGTGTAACAATCATCACCATCACCTATACTGGCTAACTAACCAAAATGGATATAGGAGGTTGGCTGTTACATTGGATAAATGGTTACCTCAGTAATATTACTATTAGCTATGAAGATGCCATTCTTATACGTGCTAAAACTCATCTTGAAATGCAAACTTGTTGACGAATTTGACGCTAGCAGACAAGTGCAAACAGGCATTAGTCAATGTATTGTTTTCCATGATGAGATGTATCAAGAGAAACATGTATATGGAGCAAGTAACAAGATCACTAGATTATAAGATGTTGTAACCGCCAGACTAAGTTTAGGATATAAGTACAACCACAGTCCAAAGCTTCTTACAACAACACCCCCCCCCCTTCCCCTGAGGGGGGATATACACTCGCTCAGCACCTGCATAACAACTGAATTCCTAACAGCATTAAGGAGTGAACACTCGACAAGGTCAGGTTTACATATTTCCCTGTATCCAGTATTATGACAGCCGAGACTACTTAATGTAGAAAAGAGTTTTGAATGTTGTCACATCCAATGAATAACAATGTTATATACTGGCACTAAATGTAATTACAAACTGAAATATGTAATTTAACTGTAATTTTTATAATAATCATGTTATCATGACTAAATAATTATGACGAACATTTACCCAGCTGTTTCCTGTGTGCCTTGCCACACTGTCCGTCTTTACTAACGTAACTGACCACCTGTAAGTAATATATTCGTCGTCCTATATTTAACCATATTCATCTTCTTCACAGAGTACATGCTCTTCACTTTATATATCTCATAATAATATAGTCCCAGCACACGTCTACCATCTCATTACATACACACATGATATTTGACCACAATTACACAAATACTGATGTAATCATTGTAACCACGGATCTCTCCCGTTGGGCGAGAGAAACTCAAATGCGCAGTACACAACAACCAACTGTGACAAGTACCCCAAAACACACAAAAAGTCCCTAAACACGTCCATATTATTTGTTATGTACAGGTATAGGGAAATAACAAGAGTGGTATAGCAGAGATAGCTTTAGTCTCAGATATAATTCATGAAGAAGGAACATGCGTTTAACAAGATGACGACTTGACATGGTGGCACGCACCTCAGTGGCAATATAATCCCAATAATATTTCACACACTTCTGTTCAAACTTGACGAGACGATCGAGTGTCAATAGCCAGTGAAACAATGTCTGTATTCACGCATAATCTCTTATGACCCAACGTACTATAGATTCCACTTTGTACTGTACACCGAGGCTTAGCCTATCACTACCGCCTTGCTGCCCAGCGTGACGACGCTTGTCGTGCTCCGTCCCAGTGCCAAAGATGGTAGGAGTTTATTGGAAATTTCCTCACCATTTAAATCATTTAATCCATGTTATGCCCCAGGCTCTAGAGCGCTCTAGAGCCTGGGGCATTAGCCTACGTGAGGGGCCGGCTGACGGGACGTCGCCCCAGTCTTTGTAGCCAATCCCACCACCACCACTGTCACCACCACTGCCACCACTGCCACCACCACCACCACCACTGTCACCACTGCCACCACCACTGTCACCACTGCCACCACCACCACTGCCACCACCACTGCCACCACCACCAGTCACCACTGCCACCACCACCACTGTCACCACTGCCACCACCACTGCCACCACCACCACTGTCACCACTGCCACCACCACTGCCACCACCACTGCCACCACCACCACTGTCACCACTGTCACAACTGCCACCACTGCCACCGCCACCGCTGCCACCACCACCACTGCCTCTACCACCACTGTCACCACTACCACCACCACTGTCACCACCACCACTGCCGCCACCACTACTGTCACCACCACCACTGCCACCACCACCACTGCATCACTACCACCACCACTGCCAGCACCAGCACCACCACCACCACCACTACCACCACTGTCACTACCACCACCACCAGTGTCACCAACACAACCACCACTACCACCACTACGTCTTAGACTGTGAAAAAATATAACCTTACAGGGATAGATCCAAGCACACTTGGTAGGCAACGGTACAACACTTTATCTCTAATGACAAGATAGCTGATATACTAAGGCTGTATCACAGTTGGCATCTAGTAGCTTATCAAAATTCTATGTACCGATGTAAACAAACAATGTACAGGAAATACTCTGTAACATTCATTGGCATAATATCAAAATCACTGGGGTCTGATAAACACCCTTGTGACCTCTACTCTGTAACCCTTTGTGCGCTACCGCTCACAGGATGCGTATGGGGTGCACAATAAACTAGGTGCTGTCTGCTGCAAAATTCAAAATCACCATCATCACCACCAACACCATCACTACCATCAACATCACCATCAACATCATCAACATCAAAACCATCATCACCGCACCATCAACACCATCACCAGCATCACCACCCTCACACTCAACACCATCACCACCACGTTCACCATCACCACCACCTTCACCATAACCATCACCGCCAACCTCACCATCACCACCATCACCACCACCACTCTCATCATCTCCACCACCATCACCATCAGTAACACCACCACGGCCACCACCATTATCATTACCCTCACCATCATCACCACCACCACCCTCTCCATCACCACCACCTGCACCATCATCACCACCACCACCCTTTCCATCATCACCACTGTCCTCACCATCACTACCACCCCCTCACCATCAGCATCATCACCACCACCATCATCACCCTCACAAACACCACCACCATCACCACCACCATCATCACCACCACCCTCATCGTCACCATCTCACCATCCTCACCAAAATCGGGAGGCAGATTAATTCAGGGCAGGATGCAAATGCACTACAGGGGGATTTAAATAAACTGCAGGAGTGGTCAGAAAATGGCAAATGAAATTCAACACCAGCAAGTGCAGCGTACTTAATATTGGAAGAACAAATACTGTCAATGTATACAGCCTTAACAACTTCAACCTAGGGAAGTTGACTTGTGAAAGAGACCTAGGGGTACTTGTAAGCCCGGACCTACGGCCTAGAAAACAGTGCGTTAATGTTCGAAATAAAGCAGAGTATTAGGTTTTATATCTAGAAGTGTAAATAATAAGAGTGCAGAGGTCTTATTGCAAATATATCTTGCGCTAGTCAGGCCGTACCTCGATTATGCTGTTCAGTTCTGATGACCTTACTATAGAATGGATATCAATTCACTGGAGTCGGTGCAGCGAAGAATGACGAAAATGATTCCGGGACTTAGAAACCTTCCATATCAAGATAGGTTATAGAAATTAAACTTGCATTCCCTAGAAAGACGATGAGTGCGGGGAGATATGATAGAAGTATTTAAGTGGGTGAAAGGAATCATTAAAGGTGATATAGATAAAGTTCTTATAATATCCGAGCAGGATAGGACTCGGAGCAACGGATTTAAGTTGGATAAGTTTAGGTTTAGGAGGGAGATAGGAAGGAACTGGTGGTGGACGAGTCGAACAACTTTGTAGTACGTACTGGAACGCTGGAAAGTTTCAAAAGGAGGCTGGATAGATTCATGGATGATAGAGAGTGGTAGTAACTCTCGACAGGAGCTGCCATGCACAGGCCAGCCGGCCTATTGCAGACTCCTTATTTTCTTATGTTTCTTACTCTCACCAACACCCTATCATCATCACTGTCACCACCACCATCACCACTCACCAACACCACCATCAGCATCACCCCCAGCTTCATCATCACCAACACCACCATCATCATCACTATCACCACCACCATCACCACTCACCAACACCACCATCATCATCACTATCACCACCACCATCACCACTCACCAACACCACCATCAGCATCACTATCACCACCACCATCACCACTCACCAACACCACCATCATCATCACTATCACCACCACCATCACCACTCACCAACACCACCATCATCATCACTATCACCACCACCATCACCACTTACCAACACCACCATCAGCATCACCCCCAGCTTCATCATCACCAACACCATCATCAGCATAGCCATTAATAACACCACCCTCACCACCACCACCACCACCAATGCTACCACCCTCCCCACCACCACCATTAGCATCACCACCAGTTTCACCATCAGTATCACCATTAATAACACCACCACCACCACCACCACCACCAATGCCACCACCCTCTCCACCATCATCACCACCACCACCACCACCAATGCTACCACCCTCACCACCACCACCACCAATGCTACCACCCTCTCCACCACCACCACCATTAGCATCACCACCAGCTTCACCATCAGTATCACCATTAATAACACCACTCTCACCACCACCACCACCACCACCACCACCACCAATGCCACCACCCTCTCCACCATCATCACCACCACCACCACCACCACCAATGCTACCACCCTCACCACCACCACCACCAATGCTACCACCCTCTCCACCACCACAACCATTAGCATCACCACCAGCTTCACCATCAGCATCACCATTAATAACACCACTCTCACCACCACCACCACCAATGCCACCACCCTCTCCACCATCATCACCACCAGCTTCACCATCAGCATCACCATTAATAACACCACTCTCACCACCACCACCAATGCCACCACCCTCTCCACCATCATCACCACCAGCTTCACCATCAGCATCACCATTAATAACACCACTCTCACCACCACCACCACCAATGCCACCACCCTCTCCACCACCACCACCACCCTCTCCACCATCATCACCACCAGCTGCACCATCAGCATCACCATTAATAACACCACCATCATCACCACCATGACCACCAACTTTTCCTATATCCAGTAATGTGTAACGCGGTGTAACAGAGAACATGTTGTAGTATTGGTTGAACACAGTACAGGAGAGTAAAGGTTTTATGTGTACAGTTATCGGCCTTCATGTTGTTTATCTTCTCTATTATATTACACTAGTTATTTATGTAGTATTACATCTTAGCATCTAAAGTCTTTAATGAAGACTGTAGTTTAGGTTAGTACATACACTAATAATTAATCAACAAGTAAAAGATAGAGATTAGAGACAGAATATGAAGAGCCATTTGGCGTGACTGACTCAACAATGGAGTTGTTCGGGCGCTCACTCACCTTTTGGGATTGGTACTGTGTTGATTATATTACTGACTCGGTATTGGAGACAATTAGTATTGAACACTGAACGAGAACACAAAACAGACACTCATGTCACCACTGACTGGGTGTGACTTGTGAGGTTGTGTTGTGCTATCTGTGTGGATGTCTTCACATCCTCTCCCAAGAACGATTCTACTCCTAGCTCTTACACATATCTATGAGGCTATGCAATAGAGGTTAAATTGCCTTGTAGTGTTGTTTTCCGGTGTAATATAGGCTGCCAACTCGTATATTTGGAAGGTCTTGTGTGGTGACTGTGTTAGTGTGGTGACCGTGTGTAGTGTGTGGTGACTGCGTGTAGTGTGTGGTGTGGGTGTGTCATGACTGTGTGTGTGTGTGGTGAGGTCACAGGTGTCCCCAGTGTGTAACACCGTAAAAGGCAGTTATCACCATCGTTGTATCTACACAGGAAACCATAAATTTATAACGCTGAACGTCCCCACACCACACTACTCCTCAGGGCCAGATTAAGCCATGGTGAGGCTATTTTTTTTTGTCTTTCTTTTGTAGAGAAAGGAAGGGTGAAAGAAGATTAGAGGTGGGGGAAGGAAGTTATAGTTCGGAAATTGAAGAATTTTAGGAGGAGGTAAGAGAGGGTGGGCTGACCGCCTAGCTAAGCTAATAGTGTGTTAGGGTTGTGTCATGGGTTAGTTATTGTCTGTCGGTACAGGCACTAAGCATCCTATCCTGTCCCATATATAGGTGTTTTAAGGGCCTTATTTCATATTCTGCCGACCCTACTGGCTGATGCTGGTCTAGGGAGGTTGTCTATTGCCTGGCCGTGTAGATCGGGGGTGGTAATGGACCTTTTGAGATTTGGTAATTTTTTGGGAACCATGTATAGTTGTTGTCGTTATCTGGTGGAGTCTTTGAAGTAGTTGTTGCTCTGATCGTTCTATCTTTTGCCAGATTCTGCTGGCCAGGGTGTACAGCTGCTGGTTGATGGACTTCATTCTCAGGTCTCTATGTATCTCGGCTGTGGTTCTGGTGAAGGGATATCTTTCGCCTGTGACGAATCTTAAGGCTTCGTTTTGAACCACCTGTAATTTTAATATTTGAGTGGTGGTCATAGTATGAAGAGGTATTTCTGGGTAAGTTAATATCGGTGTGATAACTGATGTCACCAGACGGAGTTTTGTTTTCTCAGAAGGTGTGAGGGGGCGAGAGAAGGCGCAAGGGGGGCGTGAGGGAAGTGGGACGAAAGCATGGCGAGGGTGAGGGGGGGGGGGGGGGGAAGCAGACGGCAGAGGGATGAATGACTGGCCACAAATGCAAGAGGAGGATGGAAGACGGCGAACTCACTTTACCTGGAGACCTGACATCGATAAGTGCAACGACAGTGCAAAAAGGTAAGATTGACTGGGAGTGAATACACTGGTTGATTACAAGTTAGTCTCAAACTACAGTTCATTTCAACATAGTGACAGTGTTAGTGTGTGTATATGTGCACGTATGGGCTGGATGCGGTTGTGGTGTCCGGGTGGTAGTAGGAGCCGGTGTCGGGGATGGTGTAGAGCTGTGGTCGTGGTGATGGTCAGTGAGAGTCGAAAGGGTCAGTGTGTTGAGCGCTTCTTGATATGTGGAGTGGTGGGCTTGCATGCCCTCTTTGCACTTTTCTAGGTGTGTGTGTGTGTGTGTGTGTGTGTGTGTGTGTGTGTGTGTGTTTTGTAACATGATGCACGACCTTTTGACCTTTCACATTCCGACCTTAACTCTGAAAAACACACACATACAGACATACACACACACACACACACACACACACACATACATATATAAAAACTCGTTTCTGATACAATTCAACTCTGGTGTACATAGACATGAGGCACCTGGAGTGTAGATATATCTCTGCATTGAGAAAGTCTTACAGACAAGTGTATCACAAGTTGAGAGAGAGAGAGGGAGAGAGAGACAACATCAGTAACCAAGCATCACAAAAACTCGCCTCTGGGTTCTCTTCTATACACAAATCTGCCTTCAGTACTTCCTCACAAATTTCGATCAATAGTCGAACAATGATTATAGATGTCCTCTCAACAAATGCCTAGCCCAACTTAATCTAATCCAACGTAACTCAACGTAACCTAATCCAACCCAACCTAATCTATAGAGTCCAATCTAACCACACCAAAACTAACCCAACCCAACCTAAACTGACCCAACCCAACCTAAACTGACCCAACCCAACCTAAACTGACCCAATCCAACCAAAACTGACCCAACCCAACCTAAACTGACCCAATCCAACCTAAACTGACCCAACCCAACCTAAACTGACCCAACCCAACCTAAACTGACCCAACCCAACCTAAACTGACCCAACCCAACCTAAACTGACCCAACCCAAACTAAACTGACCCAACCCAACCTAAACTGACCCAACCCAACCTAAACTGACCCAACCCAACCTAAACTGACCCAACCCAACCTAAACTGACCCAACCCAACCTAAACTGACCCAACCCAACCTAAACTGACCCAACCCAACCTAAACTGACCCAACCCAACCTAAACTGACCCAACCCAACCTAAAGACCCAACCCAACCTAAACTGACCCAACCCAACCTAAACTGACCCAACCCAACCTAAACTGACCCAAAACGACCTTAACTGACCCAACCCAACCTAAACTGACCCAAAACGACCTAAACTAAAACCAATTTAACTCAGCCAAACCACAACCAAACTAACACAACCCAACATAACCAAACCCAACGTAAACTAACCCAACTCAACCAAACCTAACTGTGCATTAATGAGTTAAATTTACACCAAAACACGTGTGTCTAATGCTCATCAGGTTGATTACAGTGACTTCAAACAAACACAATAACAACTAGTTCTTCAATGTCCAGTGTTGACAGTCCAGGGAGTCACTAAGCGTTCACCTTTCACTCTGACTTCTAATATTTACCATCACGTGTTCGGTCTACATTATCATTAGCGTGTGTGTGTCCGTCCCACTAGCCAATGTAGAAAGTTTAAAAGCGGAGTCAGTCCATCAACTTCTCCGATTACACACACACACACACACACACACACACACATATATATGCAAGTAAATCACTGTAGGTGCGCGTGATCTAGGTATATGCTGATAACCACAAGGAAAGAAGAAAACACGAAGTTCCCAAGCGCTTTCGTGTAATTCACATCTTCAGGGGTGAGTACAGACTAAAGAGAAATACAAACCAAGGTGTATATATACAGAGGAGGGTGAGACCAGGTCCACAATGGTCAGGTATTAGGTAATGACCCTACTAATCTTTAAATAGCACACAACGGTTGGTGGTCAGGTCAGAGGGTAAGGTAACCCAACCTTCTCGCCTGGTTACAAATCTTCTTAATTACAAAATTGTCCAGTTTGTACATGCCGTTACTCAAATTCATGTTGAATGCTTCGGTATATTTAATAAGACTAGATTCTATGATGTTCCTACTATCAAATGAATTACATGGTAATATTGAGGAGGCATTATCCCAGTCAATGCAATGCTTGTTATCCAATGCTGTATTTGTTCATTTGAGGGATAACAAGCATTGCAATGACTGGGAGACAGGCGGAGGAACGGACGGGGAGACAGGGGGAGGGACGGGCAGGGAGACAGACAAGAGAAGCAAGGGGAGACAAGCGGAGCGAAGGACGGGGAGACAGGCGGAGGGACGGACGGGGAGACAGGCGGAGGAACGGAGGGGAAGACAAGCGGAGGGACGGGCAGGGAGACAGGCGGAGGGACGGGCGGGGAGACAGGCGGAGTGACGGACGGGGAGACAGGCGGAAGGACGGACGGGGAGACAGGCGGAGGAACGGACGGGGAGACAGGCGGAGGGACGGGCAGGGAGACAGGTGGAGGGACGGACGGGGAGACAAGCGGAGGGACGGACGGGGAGACAGACAAGAGAAGCACGGGGAGACAAGCGGAGCGAAGGACGGGGAGACAGGCGGAGGGACGGACGGGGAGACAGGCGGAGGAACGGAGGGGGAGACAGGCGGCAAAACGGATGGGGAGACAGGCGGAGGGACGGACGGGGAGACAGGAGGAGGAACAGACGGGGAGACAAGCGAAGCGAAGGACGGGGAGACAGGCGGAGGGACGGATGGGGAGACAGACAAGAGAAGCACGGGGAGACAAGCGGAGCGAAGGACGGGGAGACAGGCGGAGGGACGGACGGGGAGACAGGCGGAAGGACGGACGGGGAGACAGACAAGAGAAGCACGGGGAGACAAGCGGAGCGAAGGACGGGGAGACAGGCGGAGGGACGGACGGGGAGACAGGCGGAGGGACGGACGGGGAGATAGGCGGAGGGACGGACGGGGAGACAGGCGGAGGGACGGACGGGGAGACATGCGGAGGAACGGACGGGGAGACAGGCGGAGGAACGGACGGGGAGACAGGCGGAAGGAAAGACGGGAAGACAGGCGGAGGGACGGACGGGGAGACAGGCGGAAGGACGGACGGGGAAACAGGCGGAGGAACGGACGGGGAGACAGACAAGAGAAGCACGGGGAGACAAGCAGAGCGAAGGACGGGGAGACAGGCGGAGGGACGGGCGGGGAAACAGACAAGAGAAGCACGGGGAGACAAGCGGAGCGAAGGACGGGGAGACAGGCGGAGGGACGGACGGGGAGACAGCGGAAGGACGGACGGGGAGATAGGCGGAGGGACGGACGGGGAGACAGACAAGAGAAGCACGGGGAGACAAGCGGACCGAAGGACGGGGAGACAGGCGGAGGGACGGACGGGGAGACAGGCTGAGGGACGGACGAGGAGACAGACAAGAGACGCACGGGGAGACAAGCGGACCGAAGGACGGGGAGACAGGCGGAGGGACGGACGGGGAGACAGGCTGAGGGACGGACGAGGAGACAGACAAGAGACGCACGGAAAGACAAGGAGAGCGAAGGACGGGGAGACAGGCAGAGGGACGGACTGGGAGACAGCGGAAGGATGCACGGGGAGACAGGCGGAGGGACGGACGGGGAGACAGGCTCCTGCTGTATTGTGGCACCGTTGTGTTGACAGACATGTCCACATCCGTCCTCAAGCCTGGTGCGCTAGTTGCACCCCTTGGACGCACCAACCCAGAAATAGCCAAAAGTCTCCTAAAAATAAACAAAACTCGTTGAAAAATATGAGCCCGCAGTTATAAAGTGTTATAAATCACCGTGTGTGCCAAGGTTCACTCAGTACACTGTTTAAGATGATGACAATTATGACCAAAACTGTGTGAATATTTCTACTTCTTGTCTTAATTACTTTATTTATCTTACTCCAATCTTCTCTATTTCACGTTTTCCGTCTTATTTGTAGGTTAGGTTAGGTTAGAACATAAGAACATAAGAAAATAAGGAGTCTGCAATAGGCCGGTTGGCATGTGCATGGCAGCGCCTGTCGAGAGTTACTACCACTCTCTATCATCCATGAATCTATCAACCCTCCATTTGAAACTTTCCAGAGTTCCCGCACTTACTACAAAGTTGCTAAGCTTGTTCCACTCGTCTACCACCCTATTTGTGAACCAGTTTCTTCCTATCTCCCTCCTAAACCTAAACTTATCCAACTTGAATCCGTTGCTCCGAGTCCTATCCTGCTCGGATATTATAAGAACTTTATCTATATCCTCTTTATTGATTCCATTCACCCACTTAAATACTTCTATCATATCTCCCCGCACTCTTCGTCTTTCTAGGGAATGCAAGTTAAGTTTCTTTAATCTATCCTGATATGGAAGGTTTCTAAGTCCCGGAATCATTTTTGTCATTCTTCGCTGCACCGACTCTAGTGAATTTATATCCATTCTATAATAGGGGCACCAGAACTGAACCGCATAATCGAGGTGCGGCCTGACTAGCGCAAGATATATTTGCAATAAGACCTCTGCACTCTTGTTACTTACACTTCTAGATATAAAACCCAATACTCTGTTTGCCTTATTTCGAACATTAACGCACTGTTTTCTAGGCCGTAGGTCCGGGCTTACAAGTACCCCTAGGTCTCTTTCACAAGTCGACTTCTCTAGGTTGATGTTGTTAAGGCTGTATACATTGACAGTATTTGTTCTTCCAATATTAAGTACGCTGCACTTGCTGGTGTTGAATTTCATTTGCCATTTTTCAGACCACCCCTGCAGTTTAATTAGATCCTCCTGTAATGCATTTGCATCCTGCCCTGAATTAATTTGCCGCCCTATTTTGGTGTCATCCACAAACTTGCTTATGTCACTGCTGATCCCAGTATCTAGATCGTTTATGTAGATTATGAACAAGAGTGGGCCTAGTACTGACCCCTGGGGAACCCCACTGGTTACACGGCCCCACTCAGATTTAACACCATCTATGCTGACCCTCTACGTTCTATCAGTGAGCCATGATTTTATCCAATTTAAAACTTTCCCCTCGATACCATGAGCCTTAATTTTTCTCAGAAGCCTCTGATGCAGTACTCTGTCAAATGCTTTGCTAAAGTCTAAGTAAATAACATCGTAATTTTCGTCATTATCTACTACCTCGAAGACTTTCCTAAAAAACGTTAGCAGATTTGTTAGACAAGATTTTCCCTTTGTAAACCCATGTTGAGAGTCGTAGATTAATTTGCTTTTCTCTAGATGCGATCGGATGCTATCTGCTATAATTGATTCAAGAAATTTCCCCACTACTGACGTCAAACTGATCGGCCGGAAATTTGACGCTGATGCTCTGTCTCCCTTTTTGAATATGGGTACTACATTTGCCTGTTTCCACAAGTCTGGCACAACTGCAGTGTCTAATGATTTTGTAAATAAGTTTACGAGGGGTCCGCTAATCTGTTCCCTACACTCTTTCAAGACTCGAGGGAAAATTTCATCCGGCCCTGGGGATTTTGTTTTCTTTAGTTTATTTATCTTCTTAAGAACATCCTCTTTTCTGATAGTGATATTCTTTAATTTCTCTTCTTCCTTTCCCTTAAATATCAGTTCCACCACTGGAATTTCATCTCAAATTTCTTCTGTGAAAACTGATAAGAAGTAGCTGTTCAATGCTTTGCTTATTTCTTCACTGCCATTTATCACTTCTCCCCTCCCTGACTTTAAAGGCCCAACTTTGTCCTTGACCTTTGTCCTATATACCTGGAAAAATCCCTTGAGATTCGCCTTGGATTCTCTTGCTATTTTGATTTCATAGTCTCTCTTTGCTTTCCTTACATTTTGCCTAACATTTCTAGATAGTTCATTATACCTATTTCTGAGCTGCTCCTCCCCTCCCTTTGATTCCTTATATATTCCTTTCTTTATTCCTATGTCATGTTTAAGTTTTCTGGTCATCCACCTTGGCTCATTCTTATTTGACCTAATTTTTCTGTATGGTATATTTTGTTCTTGTGCTTTTTGTAGTATACTAGTGAATATATTATAGTCATGATCAATTGTTGTGTCATCTATGACCTCACCCCTTCCTACTGGGGACTGACGTGACTGTTCCCAGGTGACCTCACCTAGGTACCTTCTTAACCCCTGATAATCCGCCAACCGAAAGTTTGGGACTCTGACCATATTGTCATTGTTTTTCGTTTCCCAATTTAGGGTGAACCTGATTTCTCTGTGATCACTGTTACCTAGTTCTTCCCCTACTGTGATATCTCTGATAATATTTTCTTTATTTGTTAATACTAGGTCTAATATATTGTCACCTCTAGTAGGTTCTGTAATTAGTTGTTTCAAAAAATTGTCCTGTACTGCATCTAGGAAGTCTTCAGATTCATAGTCGCCTACAATGTTGTCCCAGTCAAAATTTCTGAAGTTGAAATCCCCCATAATGCACAGGTTGTTATATTTTGCTGCCCTACTCATTTCCTGCCATATGGGCTGAGCTGCTTCTTTCCCAAGACTTGGGGGCCTGTAAATCACTCCCATAATTAGTTTTTCTCTTCCTTCCGTGATATCTACCCACACCGACTCGGTTCCTATTTCACCCTTTATTGAATTATTAATACAGCATTTTAATGTATCCTTGACGAAGAGTGCGACCCCTTCCTACCTTCCCTGTCCTTGTGAAAAAGGTTGTACCCTTCTATGTGGTACTCTGATAAAAAAATTTTGCTCGCCAGATTCATCCAAGTTTCGGTGATTGCTATGACGTCTACATTCTCGGTACATACAACCGCTCTCAGCAAGTCTATTATATTTCTATCGCTCCCACTGTTTGTATAGTATACATTTAAACCTACTCTTCCCTGGTCCTGTTTTACCCCTTGTCCTGAGCAACTAATTTTACTTCCCAGGACCTGCTTGTTTTTTGACACCCACTTTCCCCGTCCTCTCTCTACTGGCGAAACCCCCCCTTCGGAGTGACAATTTCACGCTCCAGGGATGCAGACAACGTCTTTACCCCCTCACGAGACAAGTGTACTCCGTCGCGACAGTACAGGTAGTCGTTGCCATAGAATCGTTGCCAGTTATCAATGAATGCCCAACCATTGTTTGCACAATGTTTTTCCAGTCGGCAATTTATAGCAATTGCCCTGGACAGCCATTCACGACCAACCCCTCTTCTAGGCAAGACACTACATACTATCGGGATCCCTCCCCTATCTCTAATCTTCCCCAGCGCCTCCCTATACCTCTTGAAAAGTTCCTCACTCCTAACCTGACCAATGTCGTTTCCTCCCACACTAAGACACACTACTGGATTGGTACCCTCCCCTGACAAAACTCTGTCTAACCTCTCGGCTACATGCCCTATCCCAGCCCCAGGAAAACATACCCTAGTCCTACGTTTCCTATCTCTCGCACAAAAAGCCCTATCCATAAACCTCACCTGGCTGTCACCAACTACCACGACCTTACCTGTGGGCAGGGTTTGTACAACTGCCCTTTCCTCTCCTTGATCCATACAGTTCTGCCTCTTCTCTTCCTCTCCAGCTTCCTGCAGCACCTGGTAAGGGTTACTGCACTCCACACCCTGGTCAGCTTTCCTGAGCCTGACCCTAGTCCCCTTGCAGACAACCACTCTCCACGCCTGCTCCTCCTTCGCAGGTGTCCTGCTAGGCAGGACACCTACCTGAAGGAGTTCCGTCCTGAGGGCTTCATTTTCCCCCTTTAGAGTGTCAACCTCACTCCTCAACTGCCCCAGCTGCCTTAACAGCGTGGCAAGGAGGTCGTCCTTCCCCACACTCCCCTCCTCTTCCCCCACGGCACAACGATCCAAAGCGGCCATTTTCCTTGGTCTCTAGCGGGAGCACAACGGCACGACCTTCTCCAAGCTGGGTCAGAGTGACGGAGTGAGATCATTTGCACGTGCCGTTTATTTCCTGTGATTATGGCGTGTATATTAGGCACGGGCCGGTTCCTGCCATTAGCAATGCCGAGTTTTATAGTCTTTTGCATGTGGTGTTTATATTCAGTGATTATGGCTTGTGTATTAGGTCCCCCCCCCTCCCCTGGCTGGCTCCTGTCATTACCTGCCCGAATTTTTTAAACATAATCGAACGTTTGCCGTCTATTTTTCTCTTACGTGTTATCAGCTGTGTGTTTCTGACCTGTTATTAGCATTCGAATTTTAAAAAACGCTTATACTGCACGTGTTTATCTATTGCTGTTGTCTTTTATTTCGTTGTTGTGGTGTGTATCACTCGCCTTGAATGACCTCTTGTTAATATGAATCGGCTTTTTATAATTTAGTTCTCGTGCCGTTTGTAATCTCTCATTAGGGAACGTAACTACTTTAGATTCTCCATAAACGAGTTTCGGTTCTAATCAACTTGTGCTTTAGAAACGTCATTGGCACGTCTCGTATATCCCCTTCGTTATTAATTCACTATTCTCGCGTGTGTGGGGGGGGGGGGGTGTATCATCTACCAGAACATATTAAACCTTTTTTATTTTCGTATATCTCCATTAGCCTCTATATTCTTCTCTTATTAACAAGCAGGTTTTAACCCCATCAGTATAATGACATCCCATTGTTCTCATCATCATCTTATTCACAGGTTTGTTATTGTATTCAAGGGATTAAGTAGTCGTACTCAAGGGATTTAGTCATTGCTTTCTTGAAGATGCCATTGTAGTCAAGGGGCTACCTCATTGTACTCAAGGGTTTACAACATTTATAATCAAAGGGTTATGAAATCATAATCAAGGGGTTGAGTCGTCCCTATCTTAAACAACTACAGTAGTATTATCTTATCTTTAGAGTATTGGTCACGGGGTCGTTCCAATGTTAAACAAACACGCTTATAAAAATAACCCTTCGTGGACTTTTCTTACTCAAGTTAAATGTGTTATGGCTTTACAATATAACACTTGCATTATCTTTGCTTTATCTTGTGCCTACTGACCTATATAACCTGGGCTAACTATCGCTTCCGATTAATTATATACGTGTAATGTACGGGTTTTATACTCTTTAGATACGTGTTATATTAATTTGTATGTAATTGTGTAATTGTTTGGGATGTTTTTATTCAACCGTTATTACTATTTTATATATTAAATTAATCTGATGATGTTTTTAGTGATTTTTTGATGCGTATAATTCCAAGTTGTTATTTTTTTTTCACTGTCAATTCAGCTTGTGTTTTCTTGCTTTCTTTTTAAACGTTTTTGCTTTTTAATGTTATTTTAATGAATTTCATTTATTTTTTTTGTTTTGTAATCTATTAACGTTTGAGATATATTAGTCTTAACCTAACCACCAATACGATAACATTCCGGTATCGTAACACAAACCAGTAAGTGTGAACGTAAACACCTTGATAAAAAAAGTAGGAATTATGGGATGTCAACTGAAATTAATAGATACAAAATAAGTAAAGATGACAAACAAGATGCCGGAAATGAATACAAATTGACGAGGAAGAATGATAAATAGCAGTAGAATATAAGAGAGAGGAGCTGCTAATTGTGGATAATACAAGAGAGACGTAAACACGGGACGAAAGTAAGGGAAGAGGAGGAGGAAGATGTCGGTTGGTGTCAAATGTGAACAAAGTCTGAATCCCTGTACATGAGCAAGCCTTTCCTGACATGGCTATTGGATGTTTTCACACCTAACCCCCCACTGATCGTTAGGATATTTAATCATAAGGTAGAGTAACCTAGGGGGATAATCTTCAGATGATCCTATGTTTTAAAGTACTACACAATGCCTATGTATTGTTTTAGACATATTCCTCTTGGGGAAAAAATTACGTAAAATTAAAGAGGTTTCTATCACTACCCCTTTGTTTACCGTACAGTTGGACATACAATTTGCTCTCGTTTATAGTGCATGGATAAGGTCACACATGGCTTACCCACTCATCAATTTTTTACCTGCCTACCCATGTTATGTTAGTTTGGTTAGGGCACTAAAAGCCTCTGCTCCATACACGGTCGCCACATTACTGCTCTCGGCTCTATCTTGTTTACCCACACACACACAAACACACGCTCCCTGCAGTGTGGTGTTATGATGGTCTACATTGTTGACATGAATGATATTTTTTTTTTGTCGTTTGAGGTGAAAACAAAGGTTATATTAGCGTTAAATCCACCTCAGATAAATGCTGTGCTGAACGTAGGCTAGATACTACTTAATGTTACAAGGTAAAGTACATTTTCAAAAGTAATTTTAGAGTCTTTAGTTTATTTTCACTTCTACGTAAGGGAATTGGATTCTTTTTATGGTAATTTAATCCTTTTCCTATGAGGAGGATCATAAAAACTCACAAAAAGCTTAAAGAATCGATATTCACTAAAATAATACAAAGAATATATAAACCTGCATTACACTTCCACCCATATTCAATAAATCCAATTCAGATAAACATATTTTTCTCCCAGGAAACGACGGCATTACTGTACTTAGTGTATCTAATGGAGTAGAACATTTCCTAGGAATCTTTTGTGGTTAAGGTGTTTATATTATTAGCCTGTGTACCTGTGGAATACTGGGATAATTAAAGGGTGTTTTAGTATGTATTGATGAGGCTTTGAAATATATTAAGACGTGTTTAAGTGATGTTTATGACGTGAACCATTGTTTTGCCTTCACAACACACACTCCATCTCTTTCGTTCTTCCTAGCTTTGTTTTACTTTGGTCCTTTGTATGAACATTGTAACATATTTCTATATTTAGGTTATATTTCCATGTTAATCTAATAAGTTCAGGGAAGAAGATGAGTGTCAACTGAAGTTCGTGAGAATGAGTCGGAACATCTTGTATCCTTCTAATGAACTTCAGTTTGACCAATCATCTTCTTCCCGGAGCTTATAGTCCACTTAGAATCTAGGAAACTTAGAGCCAATGAGATCTTTGTGCTGCCCCATATAAAAATACGTTCACCTCCAGTGTTGATACTTTACTCGGTTTGCTCTCCGCGACACAGGACTTTTATTTACTTTGTCTCCTTCATATATCAGGTAAGGTAACCCCAGCCATATCTCTAGACCTGATATTGTCTCACCTCTCACCTTCCTACTTGACTAGTGGTAAATACTCTTCCCTGTGTGCTTATGATTGTTCGTGAGGTGACTCCCCGGTTTTTAGTACGTGTAGTTTGTATAACCTTTACTCTGAACGGGGTTACTGCCATATGCCTTTATGCTTAACGTTAACTATTTGTGTAACCGTTCTTTCTGAATGTACTGTGTTGTCTTAGATTTAAGTGTAAATAGTTGTAAGTTAAATAAATTATTGTTGTTTTTATACTCGTTTGTTCACTGCACCACATTTGCCCTTGTGGAAAGTAATAATATTCGAGACACTACTTTATTTTTTATGCTATATAGTATAGTTGAGATGACCAGGTAAAAATTTAACACATTAAGGTAAGACTTCTCCTTCCCCTCCCCACCTCCCTATGTAGATTGCTCACATAGAGGTAAGGTACAGTACAGCGCCTCCCTCCCTACCACTACATTCACCCGCTTGCCTCTCTCGGGTCGTATCATCAGCTGGTATTCCCCATCCTGACTAAATGTGCTTTGAAGATTTAAAAACATTGGCTCTCCGTGTACGGCGCTGGCTCACCTGTGGGGCCGACTCTCTGGTATTTCAGTTTGATTGTTTATAGTAAAATTTGCATATAATTTAATATAGTTAAATACTACTACTACACACATACGTATGCATACATGCATGCATACATATATATATATATACATACATACAATAGGGTGTGTCAATTTAGGGGGTGAACTGGCTAAATTGAAAATCGAGTAATTTGGTAGCAATTTATTGTAGTCTTTAAGCATGCAAAACAATATTCTGGCATAAATTTTTTTTTATAATAAGTCCTACCTACATCAAATGGATTTTTAAATGTACATATTTGTGAATTTATAACATAACCAGCGTTTGCACACATGTTACTGTTTCAAATTTCAAATTATTATATTTTATTATCCGTAGTCTATTTGAAAGTAACCAATGCCTTCATACTCTCTTTGCTTTGGTTTCTTGTCATCAGTAGTCTGCTTGCTATTTGTGCTTTGATGTAACCTTCTCGCCTCTCGTGGCTGTAAACATGGCCCGCTGCTTCTGTGACCATTTTCACACATCTCTCCACACTTTGAGTGTGGGAAGGCCACTTCGGCACCTGCATTGGAGTCTCTTTAAGGTTTCTCAATTCTTGGCTAGTTAGACTTGTTGTCAATGGTGGCTCTAAGACTTCCAAACTCAAGTCAACCAATTCTGACAATTTGGTGGCATTGACGTTTATTGGGGGAACTTTTCTTGAATGAAACGAACAGTCTCCCAACTGGTCGTCATCTATTAGCGTTCCTCTAATCTTTAGAATGACTTCTACAGCCTCGGTTCGGAGATTGGTACATTGACTGCAAAGCATTGCTTGCAAAACTGCTTCTGATCGAGCATACCAAGCGGACCTTCTTGCCACAGGTAACACGATGTCCCTCACTACCTTCCTCTGTGTTCTTACTAGCTGCAATTGAAACAAAAGGTGATTGGGCCCATCCACCCACATAGGATTAAGTTTCACACTAAACCACTGGGGAAGATAAACTCCAATAATAAATTCAACAATTAACCTCAAATTCTTCAGCACTTTGCCCTTCAATTCGTGTTTGGAAATCCAAATCCTGCAGAAACGAAGAGCTGTAGTTAACCAACGGCTGTGACTGACAGGTCCAATCTCCAAGAGAGCCAATGACTGAGGCACTTCTCCTGATCTTATTGCTTGGGCAATACGATAAGCATAGGATTGATCTGTGCTGAGATCTTTGATGACTCCTTCAGACAACGCCGGAAGGGGAGGGCCAACTTCGACCTTTGGAAAGGTTGTATTTATTTCTAGTTGTGTTGCTTCATCCAGCATGATGCCAAGGGGACCTGACCACTTGTTGTTGCTCTTTGTAGGACCATCAAGTTCCTGGATGAGATGACGAAGAGGTAGCTCGCCTGTATGTAAATCACATACAATCCAAACAAGTCTTCTTCCTAGTTTTTTCTCTAAATGCGTCATTACACCCCCCTGCCATCCGGTGTTCACTGCAGTTGAATCTCCACCAACAGCCTGCAGTGAACTGCCAAGTCCTCTCTCCTGAACCCAACATAAAATATGATCAGCAATGACCTCTGCATGTTTCTTCCCTTCTACTTCAGTTTCGGGAGCAAAGTGAAACAAAAACCGACCACCAGGCTCAGAACAGATAGAGTAGTGTTCTTCTTTGATGAGACCTGGAAACTTTCTGTTCACTCCCTCTACTTCTAGCAAAACTTTTGTGTCATCTATTCTTCCATCAAACAAAAGACAGGAGAGCCCTCCCTCGCTTAAATCTTTTTCATGCTGATCAGATATTTCCTTCATTATTTTTTCTTGTGCTCTTCTAATTTTATTATGATCTATCACCAAAGATACATCCTCTCGGCTGATGAGGCCTGCATCTATCCATGCGGCAGTTGCAATTTCTGCAGCCTCACGAAGTCCAGCATGGTGGCGAATACTAGCTAAAGCAATGTTTGAAATATTTCTTGTGTTGTATTTCATTTTCTTTGGTAAAGGTTCAGATGGCTCTTTGGAACTATCATCTGATGTTGCTTCCTGTTCATCAGAAGAACTATCAAAGAAGTGATAAACATCTTGACACAGCTCTTCCTCTCTTTGGATGGCTTCTTCACTCTTCATTTTCTTCTTTTGTTCCCTCTCTCGGATTTGTTCTCTCTTCTTGGCATTAGCAATCTGCTTCTTTGTTTCTGAATAATCTATTGAACCCATTTGCATACTTCCTTGGCCTTCTGCCTTTGTCCTCTGTGCCTTTATAAATTCAAGCTCTAAAACAGGGATCTTCTTTTCACGAGGACAACCACAATCAATGTGGGAATTATTTTCTCTCTTACCTGAGTGAGAACAGTTGGATTCAGAACATAATTGTATGGAGCACTTGCAGGTCAAAATGTCAAACAGAGTATCAAGTGTGTGCAGAAATTCATTTTTCCTGGCCAAGTTTCCTTTACCAAGTGATGTTTCAACTGCTTTGTGCCATAATTTCGTTAGTTTTAGCTCAATAGTTCGACACTGATTAATCACAGGTGGTTTGAATAGTGCATTAGCTTTTGTCCATTGATGCAGAAGAGGGACTATCATGTCATTTATGAGTTCTTTATCTGTATAGTTCCTTCTGTCCTTTGCATTTTTTTCTCGAAGGAGTAACCCTAATCTTAGCATGTCTCTCACTGTTGGAAGTTCTGATACAGGAAGCTCCTTCCCTTTACCAACTAGCAGGCTCAAGTGGGTTGACAACTGACTTCTTGTCTTCAATTTTGACATCTTCACACTATCTGACAAATAGAAAAATATTTCAATGTTACATAATTCAATTGTTGTTTCAAAAAATATCAATTTGTTTATCAAAAATGCTGTAACAGAAATAACATAATAATTTCTTAGAACATAATGTTTTATACAATGATATAAGTAACTGCGACAATCAATATGCCCTACTTACAATAATTAAAATGTAGAATTCGTCTGGTAGAGTAGGTGCAAGTGCAATGAGAGCAAACCACCGTCTATGATATCTAGAAGGAGAGTGAGCCGGGCGCCTTATCCTCACGCTTGGTACAAGTCAAAACAACAATTAAACTGTCCCACACGGAGAGCCTGTTCATGTTCTGACATGCATATTGTACACAAGCTATAGAACCATAAAATACTCCATAATCCATATGCTTACATGAGATTAGTTAATACCAAGTGAATAATTCTAATCAAGTCTCATTAATTTGTTGAAATACTGATATTTGAAACTTTAAGGTATAATTGATGTAGGTGAGGGTTATTTCAATTCATTTTTGTTTGCTAATCTCAAGTTTAGACATAAAGAGGCACAATATTTTGACTACCAAATTTGATTTTTAACATGTTGACAAAATTGACACACCCTAGTATAGGTTGTATGAGGACGCGGGGAGGATAGTGGAGTGGAAATCTGGAGTTAAGAGTGCCAAGATATGCGAGGAATGTCGGTATAATATAGAGGGATTATTTTAGTACTTAAGCTGACAATACCGGAGGAGCTGCTGAACTATGTCTGATATATAGAAGAATATTATATACTGTAGTTGTTGTGGTTATCGTTCTTGTTTCATAAGGATTAGTTAGCACCGTTTACCAGGTTGAATTTGTTTATAATAATAACATTTAAGATATAAGAATAGTTGGGTGAGATGCTAGTTCTTGGCTGGTCCTGAACACCAACTGTGTGACGCTAGACAATCAGAGTGACTGAACCAACACAAGAGTTTAGTTTGTGTTTTGTGAGTCAGATGACAAGTTGTTTATGGTGTTTAGCAGGTGTTTGTGTATCTTAAGTGTGATAATGTGTGTGTTATATGTAGGAGGAGGATAAACGTGTAGTAGTGAGGAGTATACGATGAAGAAAGAGACTAGTTATATGTACAGAGGTTCTCCAGTATATTGATGACCTGCAGTGATATAATAGTGTGAGCGTTAATGATGAATTACCATCAGATTACGACCATTGGAGTGACAGCGTTATATCATGTGAAGTTACTGAATAAGGAACCATATGTTTTTTTATCCATCATTCATTTTCCCTTATTCACAATAAATAGAAAACAAGGTCTGGTGTACACACTTTACAGAGGCTAATAATTGGGTCTGCACGATATGTGATGATCATTTTTTGTTTTTTCTGCCCTGCACGTAACATCACTTTACTTTTACTTTTATCCTCTTCGCCACTGATAGCCGCTGGGGCGATCGGTCACGTCTCTGATTACTTTTCCTTTTCATTTATCTTCTTCACCAAAAGATCGGCTCGCTAGCCTCCCGGGCGATCGGTCGCGTCTCTGTCACGCACTGTTGGCAAGTCCTGGGCATGCACCGGCTCCTGAATGTACAATACCTGAACCCGCTCCAGTGTTGGCCAAGTCTTGTCTTGAAAGACTTGGCGGCACAAGTTGTGACGGCACCGAGTGTGCCGTCACAACACTTTCTGGTAGATTGTTCCAAGAGTTTACAACCCTCACTCCGAAAAAGTTATCCTCACAGTTTTCTGGACTTGCGGCTTCTTCAATCTTGAGCTGTGACCCCTTGTGGGGCGAGCGTCTGCCAGCTCCAAGTAAGGACACTCAACTGAGTAGTGCCCCCTGAGATGATTATACACCCCAACTAGGTCACCCCTTGCCCGTCTGTAGTATAAGCTAGGCAAGTTCAGGCGCTCCAATCTCTCAGGGTAGCTGAGGTGCCGAAGTGCAGGCACTAGTCTGGTGGCCCTCCTTTGAACATTTTCAACCAACTGACAGTCCCTAGCATATCTCGGGGACCAGACAGTACTCCAGATGGGGAAGCACTTCACTCATGAAGATCGTTACGAGGGACGGACCGTCTAGATATTTGAACGACCTTCTTATAAGACCCAATAATTTATTTGCCTGGTTTACCTTCTTCTCACATTCAGTCTCAACTAGTGCAGTTTCTTCATCCCGTTGGGACATATGATACACCTCCTTACCGTTGGTACGCCCCAGGTGCATCCTCTTACACTTCGTGACATTGAATCTCAGCAGCCATTTCTTCGACCATTCCTGGAGCCCACAGAGGTCCTTCTGCAGCTCTTCGCAGTCCGCTTGGTTCTTGATTTCCCGAAATAACTTGGCGTCATCGGCAAACATTTGTATGATGGAGTGTACAATGTCAGGCATGTCATTTATGAAACAAACAAACAAACAACAGCGGGCCCAATACACTGCCCTGTGGTACCCCGCTTGTCACAGGTACGGATGACGATTTCGTGCCATTAATCACCACACACTGCTTGCGGTCATGTAGAAAGTCTTCTATCCACGCTAGGACATTTCCCCGAATTCCGTACCCTTCCAGTTTGATTTTCAGCCTTTCGTGGGGTACACTGTCGAAAGCCTTCTAAAATCTGGGTAAATATTGTCGATATTACCACCCCGTTCCAGAATATGGGTCCAAATATCCAATACCTTAAGCAATAATGTTAAACAGGAGCGCTCCGGCATATAACCGGGTTGGCAATCTTTTACAAGGTTGTTTCATATTAGATATTCCATTGCAGCATCTCTGATAATACTCTCAAGTACTTTACTTATTTTGTTGGTCAGGCTCACCGGTCTATAGTTGTTCGTGGAGTGACGATCGCCCTTCTTGAAGATAGGACTCACATAAGCCACTTTCCATTCACTGGGGACCATTTGTTCATCCAGGCATTTACAAAACAGGATCTTCAGGGGCTCGGCAAGCTCGTTGCACAACTGTCTTAGCACTCTAGGATGCACCATGTCAGGACCGGGACTTTTATGGACCTTTAGCCTGGACAGTTTATTTCTAATACCCTCTTCTGTGAACACAATGCAGGTCAGTGCTGTGTCGAACCGTCTGTCCTCAAACGCAGGAAGGTTAATTGCATCCTCTCTTGTGAACACCGAGGAAAAGAAGCTGTTCAATGCCTCCGCTTTATCCTGGTCAGAATCTGCGTAGCTACCATCTTCAAGCCTCAAGTCTGATACACCTACTCGCGTTTTCAATTTCGACTTTGCATAGCGGTAAAACGCCTTTGGGTTTGACTTGACCTCGCTTGCATCCAGCCTCCTTTTCAGCCCTCCTACACTCTATCTTTGCTTGTTTTCTGGCTCTTGCATACATCCTCTTGTCTTGCTCATCGTTTGACCCAACCCATGTCTTGAATTTTTGGGTTTTCTTCTTAATTCTGTCTACCGCCGCATGGTTCATGTGTAGGGATCCCCTCGTATTCCTAGAAGCACTGGGTTTGGTCTTGGGTATATATTTATCGATGAAATGGGTCACTTTACTTGTGATGATATTCAGCGTAGTGTCTGCGTTCTTGTACCTTAATGAGTCAGGCCAGTTGATACCTCTCATCTCTTCCCTGATCCCATTGTAATTTCCCTTGTATTATTTGCACCTTTGCCTGGCCTTATCTTGAACTAGGTAACAGTTAAATCTGAATGACAACACTATATGGTGACTGGTGCCAACTGGGGCAAGGTGCTCCAGTTTGGCCACCATACCCTCCTCGTTTGTTATGATGAGGTCTAGTGGCTTGGGTGTTTGCTCCCCTCTGTAATGTGTCGGGTCTCTAACATGTTGGAGCAGAAAATTATCTCTGAGTTTCTACAAAAAGAGTACCAGGGTTATTCAAGTCATTTGGGGTGGACTCGTTTCTCCAGTCGATGTCGCCATAGTTAAAGTCCCCCATGATAAGGAGGTGGCTAGGGTTGAGCATCGCCGCGTTGTCTATTAAGGCTCTTCTGTCTTATATAACCTTTAATTTTCTTAGTTATATTATTTTATTTTCTATATTTTTCTGAGTCTTTATTTCGGTATTGTTATTACTTTATTTTCTGTATTTTACTTTGATTACCTAATGTTTATTTCTTTCATTGTCAGTATTTGTTTGTTATCTTTTCCTCCGACTTCTTTCAGTATTTGTCAGTGCTCAGTTATATTCTATTCAATGGATTAACCTGGTAAAACCATATCATTGTTTAACATCTCCTGGTCTAAATAAACTTACAAGGTAGACTGCCACCACTCAGGCTTTTATTAGAATATAACTTGTATAATTAAGGTGTGAGGTAGCGTGGTAGATACTACCTTAGGCACGTGAGTGACAGTGTTTCTTTTCTGAGAAGCAATTGTTAGAAGGAGCGTTGATACCCTCAATTTACTAATTCAATGTTTATTAAACTCAAAAGTGAATAAGATGACCATTTAAACACACTCAGTCAAAAATGGACCATTAAGACCATGCGGTCACAGCTAGAGCTACAGGAACACTGCCACCCTCCCCCCCGCCCTCACCACTAAGTTCTCTATTTTCGTCTGCCATCATTATCTCATACATCATCAGGTCAGTAATATATTAAATGGATAAACAATAAAGATGAATGGTGTAGAAATAAGGCTAAGGAAATACGGAAGAGATGATCAAGAAAGTTTGTAAATGAGATGAAAGAATAATGAAGAAAGAAGAAAAAAACAGAAGTTATATAATGAACGAAAGAAAACTACAAGACAATAAGAACCAGTAAATATAAATTATTGTTAAATAATGACTTAATTACCACTCGATTTAACAGCGCAAAAACTCCAAATAAAACTCTTAAAGTTCCCCAAGTAAGTGTAGGTGACAGCGTTTTCTCTTTTCAAACTCTCTAGCTAAAACGTCCATATTATACGATATACTTAGTTTTTTTAAGGTAAGCTAAATACCCTCTTAATGTATCAATTATTATTCCAAATAATTTTACTATGAGTTTAATAAAGTATTAAAATATCGTTTTACGGGAGAGAAAGAGTTTGAGGTGGCCGCTGGCTCACTCTTCATCCTCCACTATCTCAGTGGCTGCGGCCATGTCTGTGTTCATAGTCAAGCTTGTGGGAGTTTTGGACGTATTTCACACTCTGGATTATTTCCCAATGCGTACTGTGACTTAAGTATCAAATGAACGTGCTCGTGACCTGAAGTAAACCTCTTAAGCCAGGTAAAGTGAATAATAACGTGTGACGACCTCGATACTAAACCCAAACATCAGTAGACACTAGTGAGGTGTGAGGGCAGAGCGGGGTAGTGGTCCACGATTTGTCAGGTTTAAGGGAGGTCAGTGGGTATAGGAGCTGACCTACACTTGTTGTGCTGTTACTGTGTGTGTTGTGCTGTTACTGTGTGTGTGTTGTGTTGTTACTGTGTGTGTGTTGTTACTGTGTGTGTTGTGCTGTTACTGTGTGTGTGTTGTGCTGTTACTGTGTGTGTTGTGCTGTTACTGTGTGTGTTGTGCTGTTACTGTGTGTGTTGTGCTGTTACTGTGTGTGTGTTGTGCTGTTACTGTGTGTGTGTTGTGCTGTTACTGTGTGTGTGTTGTGCTGTTACTGTGTGTGTTGTGCTGTTACTGTGTGTGTGTGTGTTGTGCTGTTACTGTGTGTGTGTGTGTTGTGCTGTTACTGTGTGTGTGTTGTGCTGGTACTGTGTGTGTGTTGTGCTGTTACTGTGTGTGTGTTGTGCTGTTACTGTGTGTGTTGTGCTGTTACTGTGTGTCTTGTGCTGTTACTGTGTGTGTGTCTTGTGCTGTTACTGTGTGTGTTGTGCTGTTACTGTGTGTGTGTGTTGTGCTGGTACTGTGTGTGTGTTGTGCTGTTACTGTGTGTGTGTTGTGCTGTTACTGTGTGTGTGTTGTGCTGTTACTGTGTGTGTGTTGTGCTGTTACTGTGTGTGTTGTGCTGTTACTGTGTGTGTGTTGTGCTGTTACTGTGTGTGTGTTGTGCTGTTACTGTGTGTGTGTTGTGCTGTTACTGTGTGTGTGTTGTGCTGTTACTGTGTGTGTGTTGTGCTGTTACTGTGTGTGTGTTGTGCTGTTACTGTGTGTGTGTTGTGCTGTTACTGTGTGTGCTGTGCTGTTACTGTGTGTGTGTGTTGTATTGTTACTGTGTGTGTTGTGCTGTTACTGTGTGTGTGTTGTGCTGTTACTGTGTGTGCTGTGCTGTTACTGTGTGTCTTGTGCTGTACAGTACAGTACAGTACAGTACCTTAATGGTAACTTAGCCCCCAAGTAGCACTGGGGTGTTAAATATTAAGGTTAAATAAAGTTCATTAGGTAATAGAAGGTGAATATTACTGTGAACATTTACCAAACTAATTTGTTCCTTTTGATGTGGTTATAGCGGGCATCTTGGCCCTGCTGGACGAGAATGAAGATCAGCTGAGAGTGTTTGCCCTGGAGAGATAAAATGAGATCACCGACACCTTCTGGCCCGAGATAGCTGACTCCATACAGAAGATGTAAGTTATAATTATTCCTTTGGTAAAGTGAAAATATGTTGTGTGTGTACATAAGAACATATACAGTAGTAAGCTTGGTACAGTACATAAGAACATAATACAGTAGTAAGCTTGGTACAGTACATAAGAACATATACAGTAGTAAGCTTGGTACAGTACATAAGAACATAATACAGTAGTAAGCTTGGTACATTACATAAGAACATATACAGTAGTAAGCTTGGTACAGTACATAAGAACATAATACAGTAGTAAGCTTGGTACAGTACATAAGAACATAATACAGTAGTAAGCTTGGTACAGTACATAAGAACATAATACAGTAGTAAGCTTGGTACAGCACATAAGACCATAATACAGTAGTAAGCTAGGTACAGTACATAAGAACATAATACAGTAGTAAGCTTGGTACAGTACATAAGAACATAATACAGTAGTAAGCTTGGTACAGTACATAAGAACATAATACAGTAGTAAGCTTGGTACAGTACATAAGACCATAATACAGTAGTAAGCTAGGTACAGTACATAAGAACATAATACAGTAGTAAGCTTGGTACAGTACATAAGAACATAATACAGTAGTAAGCTTGGTACAGTACATAAGAACATAATACAGTAGTAAGCTTGGTACAGTACATAAGACCATAATACAGTAGTAAGCTTGGTACAGTACATAAGACCATAATACAGTAGTAAGCTTGGTACAGTACATAAGACCATAATACAGTAGTAAGCTAGGTACAGTACATAAGAACATAATACAGTAGTAAGCTAGGTACAGTACATAAGAACATAATACAGTAGTAAGCTTGGTACAGTACATAAGACCATAATACAGTAGTAAGCTTGGTACAGTACATAAGACCATAATACAGTAGTAAGCTTGGTACAGTACATAAGAACATAATACAGTAGTAAGCTTGGTACAGTATATAAGAACATAATACAGTAGTAAGCTTGGTACAGTACATAAGAACATAATACAGTAGTAAGCTTGGTACAGTACATAAGACCATAATACAGTAGTAAGCTTGGTACAGTACATAAGACCATAATACAGTAGTAAGCTAGGTACAGTACATAAGACCATAATACAGTAGTAAGCTTGGTACAGTACATAAGACCATAATACAGTAGTAAGCTAGGTACAGTACATAAGAACATAATACAGTACAGGTAGTCGTCGACTTACGACCTAGATTGGTTACGGCCGCCCGGTCGTAAGTTGATCTGGTCGTAAGTCGGCCTATGTTATAATTACCTTACGTATATTATAATGTGTAATGATAATATAATCATCTTTAAGTCATATTTTATCAACATTTTCTTTGTTCATTATTGTTACGGTCGTCAGGTTTAAGTAAATCACTGCATACTACAGTACAATTTAATTACCTTACGTATATTATAATGTGTAATGATAATATAATCATCTTTAAGTCATATTTTATCAACATTTTCTTTGTTCATTATTGTTACGGTCGTCAGGTTTAAGTAAATCACTGCATACTACAGTACAATTTAATTACCTTACGTATATTATAATGTGTAATGATAATATAATCATCTTTAAGTCATATTTTATCAACATTTTCTTTGTTCATTATTGTTACGGTCGTCAGGTTTAAGTAAATCACTGCATACTACAGTACAATTGGTTTATTATTTACACAACATACAAAAAAAAAAAATACAGGTGCAAAACATATAAAACATTTTAGTTGCAAAACATACAAACACATACAAACATACAAAAAACATCTTATTGGCCGCTGGTGCTTGGCTGTGGATCGTCGGGGTCGTCAGCTGGGGCAGCCTTTGGGGTAGCCGGAGGAGTTGTTTTTTTCATGAACATGGTGAGCTTTGTCTGAATTGTTCGTTTCTTCTTCTCCTCGTAAATTTCTTGATACGGACGAAACGAATTGCGTGCCATCCGCTCAATCCTTGCAAATCGTTCGATGTTTGGGTCCATTCCTTCAAAATGGGCAAGAAGTTTATTTAGTAGAGATAAACCTTCTGATAATCCCTTAGTGGTGAACGTCCTTTGTGGCTCCTCCTCCTCTTCTTTATCCGCTGCTTCTCTCCTTTCTTCTTCTGCTACTTTTTCTTCTTCCAATTCGATTAGCTCTTCATTTGTAAGTTCTTCTGATTCTTGGTCTAGCAACTCCTCAACATCTTCCACTTCACATTCCAAAGAAAGATCTTTTGCCAGTTTTACTATTTTTTCCCGAATAACTTCAAGCTCATTTTCACTGTCAAATCCTGCAAAAGTATGAACATAGCGCTTAACACACTTTTTCCAGATGCCATTCATGCACTTCTCCGTCACAGCCTCCCAGGCGTTTGCCAGATTCTTGATACCCTTAAGAATGTTGTACTGTTTCCAAAAGTCACGCAACGATAGTTCTGGGTCGGCATCTATAGCGTCTATGGCTTGGGCAAAGGTGGTTCGGAGATAGATAGCCTTGAAAGTAGCAATTGAACCTTGGTCCATAGGCTGCAAAATTGAAGTCGTGTTTGGCGGCATAAAAATCACTTTCACGTCCGGATGAATATCTGATAGATGAGGTGGATGTCCAGGCGCATTATCCAGTAGCAATAAAATCTTGAAAGGAATTTCTTTCGTCAAACAATATTCACGAACTTGAGGAATAAAACAATTTACAAACCAGTCTTCAAACAGTGCCTGTGTCATCCATGCTTTACGGTTAGAACGAAAGTAAACGGGCAGCGTGTGCTTGTTTACATTTTTCAACGCCCGCGGGTTTTCTGAATGGAAGATTAGGAAAGGCTTCAGCTTAAACCCCGTGATGTTCCCGCCAAGCAGCAGAGTAAGCCTATCCTTAAATGCTTTAAATCCAGACATGCTTTTGGCTTCTTTTTGGATGTAAGTGCGTTCTGGCATCCGTTTCCAATACAATCCCGTTTCATCCACATTAAATATCTGCTCTGCTAGATATCCCTCATCCGTAATTAATTCATCCAGACTGTCAACAAACTTGCGTGCTCCTTCCTCGTCTGCACTCGCTGCTTCCCCAGTCACTCGAACATTATGAAATTGAAATCTTTTCTTGAATCTCTTGAACCAGCCAGTACTTGCTGCAAATTCTTGATTGTAGTCTTCTCCGGCGCGCTCCTTCAAAGTCTGAAATAGACTTCTAGCCTTCGTCTGCACAGTAAAAAGGCTTAACGGTGTCTGTTTCTGGATCTGATCTTCCATCCAAATGTAAAGTAATTTCTCCATTTCGTGGAGAGGCCCAGTCCGTTGCTTCGTTATAACTGTCGCTTGCATGGGTGCAGAACCTTTCACAGCTTCACGAATCCTTTCTTTATCCTTCAAAATCGTCGACACAGTAGAGTGTGATAGCGTCAGATCACGTGCAATCACATTCACTTTCTTACCCCCTTCGTGCTGTTTAATCACCATCATTTTAGTGTTTAAATCAATGGCCTTTCTTTGCTTCTTGGCAGGTTGAGGAGTAGATGAAGACAGTTTCCTCTTGGTAGACATCTTGGGGGGGGTGGTGGTTCAAGAAAAATTTCCAAGACAAAAGAAAGGCACAAGGCAAACAGACACGGAGGGAAGTGTGCTGTACCAGCGAGCGTGTTTGTAATTGAGCGCGGGGATGCGCGCGGCTCCAGCTCCCGGCAGCGCCAGGAGGCTGGGGCCAAAACTGTCGTACCGCCGGTCGTAAAGTCGAACAGACGTAAGTCGCATAGGTCGTAAGTCGACGACTACCTGTAGTAAGCTAGGTACAGTACATAAGAACATAATACAGTAGTAAGCTTGGTACAGTACATAAGAACATAATACAGTAGTAAGCTAGGTACAGTACATAAGAACATAATACAGTAGTAAGCTTGGTACAGTACATAAGACCATAATACAGTAGTAAGCTTGGTACAGTACATAAGACCATAATACAGTAGTAAGCTAGGTACAGTACATAAGAACATAATACAGTAGTAAGCTAGGTACAGTACATAAGAACATAATACAGTAGTAAGCTTGGTACAGTACATAAGAATATAATACAGTAGTAAGCTTGGTACAGTACATAAGAATATAATACAGTAGTAAGCTTGGTACAGTACATAAGACCATAATACAGTAGTAAGCTAGGTACAGTACATAAGAACATAATACAGTAGTAAGCTTGGTACAGTACATAAGACCATAATACAGTAGTAAGCTTGGTACAGTACATAAGACCATAATACAGTAGTAAGCTTGGTACAGTACATAAGACCATAATACAGTAGTAAGCTAGGTACAGTACATAAGACCATAATACAGTAGTAAGCTTGGTACAGTACATAAGAACATAATACAGTAGTAAGCTAGGTACAGTACATAAGAACATAATACAGTTGGTCCTCGTATTACGCGGTTAATGTAACCCGGAGGGTACCGCGGAAAGTGAGAAACGCGTAAAGTGAATATATGGGATTAATTGAAATGGAGTCCGGGCCGATCCCCAAACTCCACTTTTTGACGACACACAACAATGTTGTAGTAAAAATATTATCTTAACTTTATGATGGCATGCACACACAATTAATAATTAAGAGAAATATCAATAATATTAGGTTTTTTAACACTTACATTAGTAGAAAAGATGGCTGGGCACACGGGGATGGGCGGTTGGTTCCGAGGCAGAGGGCAGATTATTGGCCCTCACCTGTATCACTTGTATGAATTGTATCACTATCCACCACAGAGGCTTGCAGGGCCTCTTTGTCAAACCCCCTAAAGTTCATACAAGTCCATATCCTCACTATAATTATCACTATCACTGACTTGGGCCGGCTGTAGTGGGTGGCGGGTGAAGAACTCGAGTGAATGTTTTGATGACTGGGCGACATTGTGCGCACCATTTTCGCGCCTCTTACACAACATGGCGGATGGCGGGAGGTTTGGATCCAAAAATGGCGCGGCTTGCCAGCCGCTCTCCGCGTAATGGGGTTCACGACCGCGGAATGTGAAAATGTTAGGTTCTGGCAAGGCACCGCGTTAACGGTGAAACACGGATTGTGGGACCGCGTAATAGGAGGACCAACTGTACAGTAGTAAGCTAGGTACAGTACATAAGAACATAATACAGTAGTAAGCTTGGTACAGTACATAAGAACATAATACAGTAGTAAGCTTGGTACAGTACATAAGAACATAATACAGTAGTAAGCTTGGTACTGTACATAAGAACATAATACAGTAGTAAGCTAGGTACAGTACATAAGAACATAATACAGTAGTAAGCTAGGTACAGTACATAAGACCATAATACAGTAGTAAGCTAGGTACAGTACATAAGACCATAATACAGTAGTAAGCTAGGTACAGTACATAAGAACATAATACAGTAGTAAGCTAGGTACAGTACATAAGACCATAATACAGTAGTAAGCTTGGTACAGTACATAAGAACATAATACAGTAGTAAGCTAGGTACAGTACAGTATATTATTAATGATAACTTACTGTGTGCTTTAATGGCTAACTAACAGAGAAAGACTTGAAGAGGATGGAGACTTCTCAAAGCAAGTGTTGGCAGCCCTGCTGGTGTCTTAAGTTTACTTCCACCTGGGGTCTTACCTGGACTCTCTCACCTTTGCCCTGCACTCAGGTCCCATGTTGCACCAGGACCCCAACCAACTGTACATTGACACTATCAAAGGTGAGCTGTTGTCTAGGCAGCTCTTATACATAAATCATTGACCACCTGTACAGTAGTATATTGTAGTAAGAACATGGACAATCTTCTCAGTGTTTTGTGATACTTCCTTCTTGATATTGTCTTATCACAGTAAACTGTTTTAATTTATAGTTATTATCTGTATCAGAATACAAGATGAGAAGAAATAGTTAATTTTCAGGACAACTAAAGGGTGTGTGTGTGTGTGTGTGTGTGTGTGTGTGTGGTTTTTATATAACAGTTATATGTGTCCCCAGTACACGCCATCGATCATTACATCAAGCTACGAGCCCAGAAGGATGCCAAGATGGATCCCCGACTAGAGATACTCCTCAACAACATGTTTCAGCGGTGTATTGAAGACCAGCAGTACCGCCATGCCATAGGTATAGCCCTGGAGCATAGACTGGTTCAGGGAGGCCATCATGACCTCTGTGAGAAAGGCTGTACTCTACTCTACTGTATATATTTATCTTTCTAAACTCTTGTTCCAGGTGTACATGTAGCCCTCCACACATGCAACATCTCTGGATGGCCCTCTCAATATCGTATAGACCTCTTGAGTCACCTCAGAGCTCACCAGCTAAGGTGACATCCTTAATAACTCATATTATTGTATCATAGCTGGATTGTCGTCATACTGGATTCCGAGTGACAGCAAAGTAGTAGTACTAGTATAGTAGGTCACAGCTTCTACACCTTAAACACTGGGTCATACACCTCGTTAACTTAGGGTGTGGTTGTTGTGTTGGTGGCAGCTTCTACACCTTAAACACTGGGTCATACAGCTTGTTAACTTAGGGTGTGGTTGTTGTGTTGGTGGCAGTTTCTACACCTTAAACACTGGGTCATACAGCTTGTTAACTTAGGGTGTGGTTGTTGTGTTGGTGGCAGCTTCTACACCTTAAACACTGGGTCATACAGCTCGTTAACTTAGGGTGTGGTTGTTTTGTTGGTGGCAGCTTCTACACCTTAAACACTGGGTCATACAGCTCGTTTACTTAGGGTGTGGTTGTTGTGTTGGTGGCAGCTTCTACACCTTATTCACTGGGTTATACAGCTTGTTAACTTAGGGTGTGCTTGTTGTGTTGGTGGCAGCTTCTACACCTTAAACAAATTCACGCCTAGGTGGCCCTTGGATCAGTCATCCTCGAACACAAGGGGCAACCATTATTATTATTATTATGTGTGTGTGTGTGTTTTTAAAGTATTATCAGTATAAGGTTCTCAATCTTGCTTTGTTATCACATTATGTCAAATGTTGAACTAAAGTTTGTAAGCAGCTGGTATTATAAAAGGTTTGCTTCCCTCTGTACTGTGTTTAGAGGCCAGTATGAGGTGTCTAGGCAGATACTGTGCTGTACAGTACTCTCAGATCACAAGTGACCATTATAAGTATCTGAATGTACTCTACTGTTTTGAGATGGTCAATTATCATGATTTATTTGAGAAAAAGAATATTAGTTTATATTATGTTACAGGATGACATCGTAGGGAGTCTGACTTACTCGTACAAGATAGCCATGCAATACATAGAGCAGCTCAAGTTCCGCGACCAAGTTTTGGAACAGTTGGTGTCGTTGTACCAAGGTCTGGACACCCCAGACTGCGTCAACATGTGTCAGTGTTTGATCCACTTGGACAAACCCCACGAGGTCGCTTCAATACTCGACAAGCTGATTAAGAACGACAGTCTGAGGAGTGAAGTAATGGTAAGTGTGTTGTCCTGTTTTATTGCTAATACAGTCATGTCGCATCTTACGCACATTCAACTTAATGCTCTTGGCTTAGGAAACAGTGAGTGTATGGCTGGGGGAGATAACGCCATATAAGACACACGGCCACCCACCCCCCATTGCTGCAGGGAGTATTAAGGTAAAAACTTTGGTGTGTATTTTCCTCCTGTAGCCATAGTTTTCTTAGAATAATATACTGTATACAGTACCAGTAAATGTGAGGAATATATAACAGTAAATAAGTTGCAACAGAAAATACTCTATTGCCAAACCAGTAAATAAAAGCCAAATGAATGTTTAACACAGTCACCATTTACATACACTCCCTGGTTCACCATAGACCATGAGGGACGCAGCCTCCCCTGTCTCCCTAGCAACCCCCCCCCCCACTCAGCACCCTCCTCCCGCTCCCTTTGTGTTTGTCCTTATGACAAATATTACTTTTCCTTTTTTACAATAAGTATGTAGGACGGTGTGTGCCTGTAATTGAGTAGAAATAAATGAAGAAAGTTATGTACGGTAAAGCCTCGAATAACGTCGTTAATGTGTCCTCCAATATTGCAGTGTGAGGTGAATCATCTTATAGCGAATCATTAATTACCATTAAAATAAAGCAATAATAATGAGATGCTTTCCCAAGTGTGACCTTTTCATATCTTTTGTGTGGCGTTTTACCCTCTTTTCCCCCAAAACAATACAATTAATGAAAAGTGCAAACTATATTCTTTAAATAATGTTTCTGAATGGTCCTTATACAATATAAATGAATAATAATATGGTCACACAAGAGGAGATGGGACGCCATTGTTTTCGTTTGTGTTTCCATCCGGGAGTTCGGGACGATAGTTCTACACGAGACAATGAAGAAAATGAGACCCTGGTTGTAAAAAAATGAATATACCGGTACAGTATATGTTTTAAGTAACGTTATTTAATATTAATGAATGGAACACTAGAAGTAGCTAACCACTAATGGTAAAGATATAAGGTGAGACGATTGGGGTATGCTATATCGAATCTAATTGGTTCTAGAACCATGTTCGTTATAGCATTCGTTCGTTATAGGATTAATCCGTTCCAGGCCCCCAAATACAACCACTTAACACTGAAAAATATAATATAAAATTGTAAAAAAGTGCATAAATATGCATCTAAACCCCTGAAATAAAGAATATCATTAATGCTTGTAATAATAAAAACAATAAATTAGTAAAAATAAAAAAATAATAATGTTCGTTGTAGGAGTTTCGTTCGTTATAGCATTCTCAATTTTATAGGTAAAACCGTTCGTTATAGGAATATTCGTAGTAGGATCCGTTCGTTATAGCATACCCCACTGTACATGTGAAAACATATCGTCATTTCTCAACATAAAAATATGAACGCAACACTTATTTACTGTTCATATATGTTTTAAATATATTTACGAATGTCGAACAAAAATTCTACTCACCAATGGTGGTAAAGTCTAAAACATAAGGACAGCCGATGAATATTGTGCGAGTTTTTACTCAGATGAGGAAGTCATCAGGTTCAACTCTGGCTGAAGCTGTAGCTTTCCATAAAGCTGTTGCTGAAACTGTTACTGAACCTGAAGTGTTTGCTGAAGCTGCTTATGATGCTGAAGTTGATGGCTTAGGCCTTTGAATAATAAATCTGTCTAAAGAACCTTGCACAGCTGCTTTATTTTCTCATTATACATCTTTATGTAGAGGTCATATGTGTTTATTTAAATTTTAATTCTTTGTTCTGTTAATGGATCCACTTCAGAAAATATGTTCATTGCTTGCTCCATATAATATCCACAGACCTCTCGCCTTTTTCATATCGTTTTAACACATCTAGTTTCTCGGCTAAGCTTATACACTTTCTATTAGCTTTTGAAACAACACTACCATCACTTGCTCTCTTGCTCATGTTGAATAGGGATGGAAGAATGCTGTAAGAAACCTGAGAAAGTTTTTCTTCTGTTCCTGTTCCAGATGCGTGAAAACAAAAGGCCCGCCAAGCTCCGACTGTTGTTTACCACTCGTTAGCCAGGCAGCTTCTTTGCGTAAGGCTCTCTTTATTTTTTTCACAGTAATTTTGTCTTTATAATACATATCAGGATTTAGTTATTATTTATATGAAAATGTAATTTTATTTTATTTTTATTATATTTTGGTCGTAAATACGAATGAAATAAGGAAAGGACATAAATTTAATTGGGTCCTAAATTAACTAGGGTGTTAAATATGAAAAGTTGTTGGTCGAACCGTTGTTATCGGAGGCTTTACTGTATATCTACCCAAAACTACGAGTTGAAACACAACCATAACACCTCACAGCTTGGTCCAGTAGCCTGGTGGTTACAGTGATGAGTCTAACTTGGCTACAATGACACCAGCGATGTTTACAGACGCAAATGTGAAAAGAAAGTTACTTTATCTGTAAATCTTCATTTATATCAGATATTTGTAGATTTGAAAATAAATGTTGCAGGTATGACATTAATAAATAGTAATGCTTGTAGGAGTTGAGAAATGGTTACTGCTCACCTCTGAAGAGTTGGTCGCCTGCCGTACAGATGTTAATCGTCTCGGGTCGTCGTCATCGGTACGGTAGTTATAAATCCAACTCTTGTATTTATGATAATTATTTCGTTAATTAAAAATAAAAACAATGTGTTTAAGTAAGCAATAATATATTTTTTATTCTGGAGTTGGGTGAGGTAGAACTTAGCCTACCGGGGACAGCAACTGGGGAGTCATTAGCCTACAGGGCACCATAACTTCACATATAGGATGCAGGTCAGTTTTTTGTAGCCATTTTTCAGATAAAAGAGTGCGTCTTATATGCTGTAAAATACTGTAAGGTTCTTCCACCCTTGCCTCTCGGCCTCAGCGGCCTCGTGTACTGAGCAGGGGAGGGGGTTTAGGATGTGTGCTTCTGCCGACTGACCCTTAGCAACAGTTGCTGAGGGTCAGTTGGCAGAGGCAGCACATCCCAGCTGAGCTGCAGTGCACTGTGTGCATTATATTGTATAATTTTACCTTTTTTATGCTTTCATTATTGATCCTAAATATTCTCAGCTGAAATCCACTTTACAATCAGTGGTAAAGAGGATAAAGTAAACTTACAGCAGAGGTGGTTGTGTGGTGCACATTTAAACTGTAATAGGCCTAACCAGCTAAGTTACATAGTCCTGACAGCTCTGTCCACTTGTTCAACCTTATTACTATACAACCCATGTTGTACTGCTCCCCCATTATACTTATGATTTTCAATTCCACTGTAATTTATGTATACAGTATATATAAAAAAATAAAATAAATAAATAAATAAAATTAATAAATATTGAAGTGATAACCGTGGTAACATTATGAGATGTTCTTATTACCACCATGCTATTGTACTATTCCAGATGATAGTAAATGTTACATAATACTTCCTTGAGATAAATGTACAGTCAACCCTCGCTTTGCGCGGTCCCACTTTACGCGTTTCCACGTTTACGCGGTACCCTGCCGAACACGGAATGCTCAATTTCCGCGGTGTGTGTACCCTTTTACGCGGAGAGCGGTGCGAGCAGGGTGCGCACAAGGTCGCCCAGTCATCAAAACATTACCGAGTTCTTCTCCCGCCACCCACCACAGCCGGCCCAAGTCCGTGATAGTGATAATGATAGTGAGGATATGGACTTCTATGGACTTTGAGGGGCTTGACAAAGAAGCCCTGCAAGCCTCTGTGGTGGATAGTGATACAATTGATACAAGTGATACAGGTGAGGGCCAATAATCTGCCCTCTGCCTTGGAACCAACCCCCCATCCCTGTGTGCCCAGCCATCTTTTCTTCTAATATAAGTGTTAAAAAACCTAATATTGATGATTTTATTAATTATTAAAATGTGTGTGCATACCATCATAAAGTTAAGAAGTTATTTTTACTACAACGTAGGTATTGTGTCTGAAAAAGTGGAGTTTGGGGGTCGGCCCGGTCTCTATTTCAATTAATCCCATATGTTATGTTGTTGTCTTTACGCGTTTCTCACTTTACGCGGGCCGCCGTGGGTTCAATTGACCGCGTAAAGTGAGGGTTCACTGTATAGTATATATCAGGTGCCTAAAAGAGAGCTCAGGTTTTCAACTGGCTCAGCCATGTTAATATTGTTATTATTATTCTCTCTGTATCTGTGTTTTTCTGGCTAAATAAACTGTATCAATTCAATTCAATTCAACCTTATTCAGGCTCGGAGGGAGAGCCAGTTGCTCAGTCATAGAGTAATGTTCCTTGCTCCAGCTGTGAACCATATCAGTCTTGGACAATTGGTCGGATGTTTTGAGAGGAAACGTTTCTCCCAAGGAGTTAAGTCACCGTCTGGGGGAGGAAGATCTCGGAGTAAAGAAGAGAGTGTTTTTGAGCTTCTGTATGACAGTTCTATTTTGTGTGGCTCTAAGGAGGGTGTTCAGTGTTCATCTTCATTATCATCATCACTTGTGTGAGTTAGCCGTCATTACCCGTTGACATGGTGTCCCAGTTGCCATCATTATATGTAGGACTTCCAATCACTCTCTCAGCTCTACCCACATTCTGTATTATTAGTAAGAAGAAACTTCAAAAAGATAAAAGAACAATTTTCATTTATGGAGACAAATTTGTGTTTATATGAACCCCATATTATACATACATGTTTCTTCCAGGGATAATTTGGAGTGGTTATCTAGAGCAACGAACTGGGCCAAGATGACGGCCACTGCCTCTCTAGGAGTGATTCATCGAGGCCACTAGAAGGAAGCGCTCACACTAATGCAGGCGCACTTACCCAAGGAATCCAACAGTCCGGGATATGCCGAGAGCGGCTCACTCTACACCTTGGGTCTCATTCATGCAAACCACGGAGTTAACATTATTGATTATCTCCTCAACCAGACCAAGGATGCCACCAGTGATGGGAGTAGTGTAGGTGTTTCCTCAGTTACCTCACCTAACCAGTGATGGGAGTAGTGTAGGTGTTTCCTCAGTTACCTCACCTAACCAGTGATGGGAGTAGTGTAGGTGTTTCCTCAGTTACCTCACCTAACCAGTGATGGGAGTAGTGTAGGTGTTTCCTCAGTTACCTCACCTAACCAGTGATGGGAGTAGTGTAGGTGTTTCCTCAGTTACCTCACCTAACCAGTGATGGGAGTAGTGTAGGTGTTTCCTCAGTTACCTCACCTAACCAGTGATGGGAGTAGTGTAGGTGTTTCCTCAGTTACCTCACCTAACCAAATCACAGCTCGGCCTCACCTGCTCTAAGTACCACTGGTCGCTGGTCAGATACACAGTACAAACAATCTTCACAGATATTATAGTTCTTTATCCCTCATTTAGGATACATATTATAGTTCTTTATCCCTCATTTAGGATACATATTATAGTTCTTTATCCCTCATTTAGGATACATATTATAGTTCTTTATCCCTCATTTAGGATACATATTATTGTTCTTTATCCCTCATTTAGGATACATATTATTGTTCTTTATCCCTCATTTAGGATACATATTATTGTTCTTTATCCCTCATTTAGGATACATATTATTGTTCTTTATCCCTCATTTAGGATACATATTGTTCTTTGTCCCTCATTTAGGATACATATTATAGTTCTATATCCCTCATTTAGGATACATATTATTGTTCTTTATCCCTCATTTAGGATACATATTATTGTTCTTTATCCCTCATTTAGGATACATATTATTGTTCTTTATCCCTCATTTAGGATACATATTGTTCTTTATCCCTCATTTAGGATACATATTATAGTTCTTTATCCCTCATTTAGGATACATATTATTGTTCTTTATCCCTCATTTAGGATACATATTATAGTTCTTTATCCCTCATTTAGGATACATATTATTGTTCTTTATCCCTCATTTAGGATACATATTATTGTTCTTTATCCCTCATTTAGGATACATATTATAGTTCTTTATCCCTCATTTAGGATACATTATAGTTCTTTATCCCTCATTTAGGATACATATTATTGTTCTTTATCCCTCATTTAGGATACATATTATTGTTCTTTATCCCTCATTTAGGATACATATTATAGTTCTTTATCCCTCATTTAGGATACATATTATAGTTCTTTATCCCTCATTTAGGATACATATTATAGTTCTTTATCCCTCATTTAGGATACATATTATTGTTCTTTATCCCTCATTTAGGATACATATTATTGTTCTTTATCCCTCATTTAGGATACATATTATTGTTCTTTATCCCTCATTTAGGATACATATTATTGTTCTTTATCCCTCATTTAGGATACATATTGTTCTTTGTCCCTCATTTAGGATACATATTATAGTTCTATATCCCTCATTTAGGATACATATTATTGTTCTTTATCCCTCATTTAGGATACATATTATTGTTCTTTATCCCTCATTTAGGATACATATTGTTCTTTATCCCTCATTTAGGATACATATTATAGTTCTTTATCCCTCATTTAGGATACATATTATTGTTCTTTATCCCTCATTTAGGATACATATTATAGTTCTTTATCCCTCATTTAGGATACATATTATTGTTCTTTATCCCTCATTTAGGATACATATTATTGTTCTTTATCCCTCATTTAGGATACATATTATTGTTCTTTATCCCTCATTTAGGATACATATTATAGTTCTTTATCCCTCATTTAGGATACATTATAGTTCTTTATCCCTCATTTAGGATACATATTATTGTTCTTTATCCCTCATTTAGGATACATATTATTGTTCTTTATCCCTCATTTAGGATACATATTATAGTTCTTTATCCCTCATTTAGGATACATATTATAGTTCTTTATCCCTCATTTAGGATACATATTATAGTTCTTTATCCCTCATTTAGGATACATATTATTGTTCTTTATCCCTCATTTAGGATGCATATTATAGTTCTTTATCCCTCATTTAGGATACATATTATAGTTCTTTATCCCTCATTTAGGATACATATTATAGTTCTTTATCCCTCATTTAGGATACATATTATAGTTCTTTATCCCTCATTTAGGATACATATTATTGTTCTTTATCCCTCATTTAGGATACATATTATTGTTCTTTATCCCTCATTTAGGATACATATTATTGTTCTTTATCCCTCATTTAGGATACATATTATTGTTCTTTATCCCTCATTTAGGATACATATTATAGTTCTTTATCCCTCATTTAGGATGCATATTATAGTTCTTTATCCCTCATTTAGGATACATATTATTGTTCTTTATCCCTCATTTAGGATACATATTATTGTTCTTTATCCCTCATTTAGGATACATATTATTGTTCTTTATCCCTCATTTAGGATACATATTATTGATCTTTATCCCTCATTTAGGATACATATTATTGTTCTTTATCCCTCATTTAGGATACATATTATTGTTCTTTATCCCTCATTTAGGATACATATTATTGTTCTTTATCCCTCATTTAGGATACATATTATTGTTCTTTATCCCTCATTTAGGATACATATTATAGTTCTTTATCCCTCATTTAGGATACATATTATTGTTCTTTACCCCTCATTTAGGATACATATTATTGTTCTTTACCCCTCATTTAGGATACATATTATAGTTCTTTATCCCTCATTTAGGATACATATTATTGTTCTTTATTCCTCATTTAGGATACATATTGTTCTTTATCCCTCATTTAGGATACATATTATTGTTCTTTATCCCTCATTTAGGATACATATTATAGTTCTTTATCCCTCATTTAGGATACATATTATAGTTCTTTATCCCTCATTTAGGATACATATTATAGTTCTTTATCCCTCATTTAGGATACATATTGTTCTTTATCCCTCATTTAGGATACATATTATTGTTCTTTATCCCTCATTTAGGATACATATTATAGTTCTTTATCCCTCATTTAGGATACATATTATAGTTCTTTATCCCTCATTTAGGATACATATTATTGTTCTTTATCCCTCATTTAGGATACATATTATTGTTCTTTATCCCTCATTTAGGATACATATTATTGTTCTTTATCCCTCATTTAGGATACATATTATAGTTCTTTATCCCTCATTTAGGATACATATTATTGTTCTTTATCCCTCATTTAGGATACATATTATTTTACTTACCTGAATTATTACAGTGACCCCTCGTTTAACGAACGCCTCGGTTAACGAAATTTCGGTTAACGAACAAAAATTCGGTTAACGAATTTCTTACGAACCGACCTCAACATGTTTTTGCTTGCACTGACCGGGCAACCAGCTTTAGTATCAGTCCGCCAATACATTAATCGGTTCTAGGGCTTAAATTCCTTACTATTTTAGTAAATATCAAGAAGTTTAAAGTATTCAATAATTTTAAAAGTTTAATATTCAATTTTTTAGTCATTTTAACAATTATTGAACATAATTGAAGGTAAAGTGACTAGTTTAATGCGTGGCATCCAGCCTCTTAACACAGCAAACAGGCGTTAGTCTCTCTCTGTTTTCACTGGAGGTAACATCTTGCTTGAGACTCTCTTCAACTAAACACTTTTTTTCTGTGTTTCCAAGCAAATTATTGGTCATTTTGAAATATATTTTACATATTGACAATATATAATGCAGTGCAGTGTTGATTTAAAGAAAATAATCTTGAATTACACCAAGAGAGCTAAAATTTTATGGGTGAAATGGCGCCAAGGGGTGACTTCTCTTCCACCCCAATGCCTTCTCTTCTTCCTTCTCCTCCACCCCCATTCTAAATCCCATCATCATCATCATCATCCAGGAGCCTTCTACAAACACACCTCAAAGTAAGTGAACTTTTCTACCATTTTTGTTGAATTTAGGAAATTTTTGGTGAGCTGGAACCAATTACCCAAAAACCCATTGAAACAATGGTTTCGGTTAACGAACTTTTCGGTTAACGAACGACCTTCTGGAACGGATTGAGTTCGTTAACCGAGGGGTCACTGTATTATTATTACAGGAGTATTAAATTTTTGCCCCTCAGGCCCCAATGTGGGTCAGTGACCTATTCCCGGGTGGGCTAATCCCCTTAAAAAAAAAAAGCCGTGGGAAATTAAGGTTTGTTTACATCTGGCAGTTCGGCTGCTCTCTCTCTCTCTCTGCTTGTCTATACAGAGTACAACATTTAACCCTTCAATATATATGAGCAGTAAATAAGTGTTGCTTTCATATTCTTTTGTAGAGTAATGACGATATATTTTCACATGTGCGCACTGCGCACTTACATACGAGCAGTCTCACTTTTGTTTTTTACCATTAATGGTTAGCTACTTATATTGTTCCATTTATTAACATTAAATAACATTACAGGTACTTCAAGCAACCATATTCATTCTTTACATTAATTTTACTACAGCTAAACTCAGGGTCTTATTTTCTTCAGTTTTATATGTAGAACCAATCAGTCACTGGTTTCGTAAGCTTTAACATAAACAATGCCGGCAGCCGTCTCGTCTCCTCTAATATTCCACGTATTATTAATAAATTGTATTGTTAATTTTGCACACACGCATATTAATTCAATAAAAACAAATTCAGAAACATTAATTAAAATATATATGAACAGTAAATAAGTGTTTCTTTCATATTCTTATGTAAAGTAATGATGATATGTTTTCAAGTGTGCGCACTTACTTATGCGATCTCTCTTTTTTCTTTACCATTATCGTTAGCTACTTCTATTGTTCCATTTATTAACATTAAATAACATTACTTAAAACAACCATATTAATTTTACTACAGCTACAACCAAGGTCTTATTTTCTTCAGTTTTATATGTAGAACCAGTCAGTCACTGGTTTTGTAATCAACGAATACAATGCTGTGTCATTTCCTCGTGTGTTTTAATATTCTACGTATTATTAATGAATTGTATTGCTCATTTTGCACACATAAACATTAATTCAATAAAAAAGACATTCAGTAATAAACAATAATGAATCTTTTGTACATAAGAGAAATGACGCCGTTTACACGATTATGCACGTCGTCTGCACGTTGGCGGGCCGTTCAAACCCGTCGAAATTCAAGTTTCCGCCGTCAAAATTTTTATTTATTTATTTTTTGTGTGTTCCAATAAATTAAAAACTTGTGAAATTTGAGAAGCTACTATATGACATTTAGCCCTTCAATATGTCTTCAAAGAGACCATGATGCAGAGAAAGTGGTGCTAGTGCTTCCAGGCATAAGCACAAGTCACTATCTATCCAGGAAAAGGGTGAATTTCCATGGTCCGGCACCGGTCAGGTCCCGAGGACTAGAGAGGTACAACCTGTACTACATTATCTTTTGTTATCCCGTGTTTAGCGATCATCATTTCTCTACCGATGGGTTTTTCAGGACCACTTCCCCATCAGTAAACGAGGGCTACTGTATACAGTAGGGTAAAGTAAAACCTTGATAAATGGGCCTTTAATGTATCACAACAATACTTACTGTACAGTGGTACTACTGCCTGGGAAGATATTGGAAGCATAATGTGTTGGTAGACCCTGCTGCTATATGTGACCAAGTCCCAGGTTGATCTGACTTTCTGCCTCATTTACACACAACTGCAGGGTCTCAATTGTTTCTCTTACAACACAACATACATATATTGTTTGTCACCATTGATATTTTTTTCTTTTCTTTTTATTATTAATCTTATTATATTATTAATATTATTATATGTTTGTCCCCTAGGCCCCGTTGTTGCTCGAAGACCCGTGTCCGGGTGGGCTATTACCCTTTAAAAAAATTCATATTTACTTTTATCCTCTTCACCACTAATCAGCTTGTTAGCCTCTTGGGTGATCGGTCACGTCTCTGTTACGCACTGGTGGCAAGTACTGGGCATGCAACCAACTCCTGAATGTACCTGAACCTGCTCCAGTGTTGGTCAAGTCTTGTCTTGAAAGAGCTCACACTCTGTGCCGTCACAACACTTTCTGGTAGATTGTTCCAAGAGTTCACAACTCTCACTCCGAAAAAGTTTGGCCTCTCAGTTTTCTGGACTTGTGGCTCCTTCAATCTTGAGCTGTGACCCCTTGTGGGGCGAGCGTCCGCCAGCTCCAACTAAGGACACTCGACTGAGTAGTGCCTCTTGAGATGCTTTTACATCTTAATTAGGTCACCCCTTGCCTGTCTGTAGTATAAGCTAGGCAAGTTCAGGCGCTCCAATCTTTCAGGGTAGCTGAGGTGTCGAAATGCAGGCACCAGTCTGGTGGCCCTACTTTGAACATTTTCAACCAACTAACAGTCCCTAGCATATCTCGGGGAACAGATGGGGTAACAGTACTCCAGATGGGGAAGCACTTCACTCTTGAAGATCGCTACGAGGGACGGACCATCTAGATATCTGAACGACCTTCTTATAAGACCCAATAATTTATTTGCCTGATTTACCTTTTTCTCGCAATGGTCCAATTACTTCAGCTCATTGTCAACATGCACACCTAGGTCCTTCTCACATTCAGTCTCAAATAGTGCAGGTTCTTCATCCCATTAGGACATATGATACACCTCCTTACCGTTGGTACGCCCCAGGTGCATCCTCTTACACTTCGTGACATTGAATCTCAGCAGCCATTTCTTCGACGATTCCTGGAGCCCACAGAGGTCCTTCTGCAGCTCTTCACAGTCCGCTTGGTTCTTGATTTCCCAAAATAACTTGGCGTCATCGGCAAACATTTGTATGGAGAAGTGTACAATGTCAGGCATGTCATTTATGAAACAAACAAACAACAGCGGGCCCAATACACTACCCTGTGGTACCCCGCTTGTCACAAGTACGGATGATGATTTTGTGCCATTAATCACCACACACTGCTTGCGGTCATGTAGAAAATCTTCTATCCACGCTAGGACATTTCTCCGAATTCCATACCCTTCCAGTTTTATTTTCAGCCTTTCGTGGGGTACACTGTCGAAAGCGTTGGCAAAATCTAGGTAAATATTGTCGATATTACCACCCTGTTCCAGAATATGGGTCCAAATATCCAATACCTTGAGCAATTGTGTTAAGCAGGAATGCCTCGGCATAAACCGTGTTGGGAATCCATTACATGTTGTTTCGTAGTAGATGTTCCATCGCGGCATCTCTGATAATACTCTCAAGTACTTTACTTATTATGTTGGTTAGGCTCACCGGTCTATAGTTGTTCGTGGAGAGACGATCGCCCTTCTTGAAGATACGACTCACATTAGCCACTTTCCATTCACTGGGGACCTTTTGTTCATCCAGACATTTACAAAACAGGATCTTCAGGGGCTCGGCAAGCTCGTTGCTCAACTCTCTTAGTACTGTGGGATGCACCATGTCGGGGCCGGGACTCTTATGGACCTTTAGCTTTGACAGTTTATTTCTAATATCCTCTTTTGTGAACACAATGTGGGTCAGTGCTGTATCGAACCGTCTGTCCTCAAACGCAGGAAGGTTAATCGCATCCTCTCTTGTGAACACCGAGGAAAAGAAGCTGTTCAATGCCTCTGCTTTATCCTGGTCAGAATCTGCGTAACTACCATCTTCAAGCCTCAGGTCTGATACTCCTACTCGCGTTTTTAATTTTGACTTTGCATAACGTTAAAATGCCTTTGGGTTTGACTTGACCTCGCTTGCAATCAGCCTCTGGAACTCCCCTTCAGCCCTTCTACACTCTATCTTTGCTTGGTTTCTGGCTCTTGCATACATCCTCTTGTCCTACTCATCATTTGACCCAACCCGCGTTTTGAATTTCTGGTTTTTCTTTTTAACTTTGTCGACCGCCGCATGATTCATGTGTAGGGATCCCCTCGTATTCTTAGAAGCACTGGGTTTGGTCTTGGGTATATATTTATTCATCAAATGGGTCACTTTACTAGTTATGATATTCAGCGTAGTGTCTGCGTTCTTGTGCCTTAATGAGTCAGGCCAGTGGATACCCCTCATCTCTTCCCTCATCCCGTTGTAATTTCCCTTGTAATATTTGCACCTTGGCCTGGCCTTATCTTGAACTAGGTAACAGTTAAATCTGAATGACAACACTATATGGTGACTGGTGCCAACTGGGGCAAGGTGTTCCAGTTTGGCCACCATACCCTCCTTGTTTGTTATGATGAGGTCTAGTGGCTTGCGTGTTTGCTCCCCTCTGTAATGTGTCGGGTCTCTAACATGTTGGAACAGAAAATTATCTCTCAGAGTTTTTACAAAAAGAGTAGCAGGGTTATTCAAGTCATTTGGGGTGGACTCGTTTCTCCAGTTGATGTCGTCATAGTTAAAGTCCCCCATGATAAGGAGGTGGCTAGGGTTGAGCATCGCTGCGTTGTCTATTACGGCTCTTAAGTTTCTTTGATTTAGTGGGCCACAGTTTGGGGATCTGTAGATACACCTGACAATAAGTAAGTCCCTTCCCTTTAGTTTAATTTTACACCACTTGGACTCTTCAAAAACATCCTCTCCCTGTACCCTCGCCTGGCTGGCTCCAAGATCTTGCCTAGCATAGATAACCACACCCCTCTTGCAAGTTTCTTGAGAAAGGTTCGTAAATGAGTCATATCCAGCAATACTGAACTCACATTCCTCTGGGTCGATTCTCCTGTTCTTGTACAACAGTTCGACGACTCCTACAATGTCTAGTTGGTGTACCTTCAGTAGTGTTTCAAACTCCTCTCTCTTATCAAGGAACGTGTCAGTATTAGTGTTCATGACATTCAAGCCCAAATTTGTTCTCGGTAACGTCTCTGCTCTTAGTAATAACCCCCCCCCCCCCTTCTCAGAAGCTGCAGCACTTGCTAAGTACACTGTATTTTGCAGGGTGTGGTTAGAAATGTCATTGTTTACAAGGCGCTCGCCTCCTCCCTGCTGATAGGTGGAGCTGGTGCCACCTCCCGGGCAGGGGATAGAGCGGGTGGAGGGTGCTGTCCCCTGGCCCTGTGTCGGCACACTTGCTTCCACCACTCTCTCCCTGAATACAACCCATGTACACCTGTCCCCACTCCTCCTCGACTCCTCCCTCTTCTGCTCCAAGCCCTGCCGGAGCTTCTTGTGCTGTTCCCTCTGCATTACCGTGCGATCTGGGTGAATGAATACACTCCAAAATGCCTCGCTCCTTGCTAAGTTTTTTGCCTGCTGAATAACCTCCCATTTCTCCTCCTCACTCACTAGTGTGATCCTGAGGGGGTGAGGCTTGTCCCCCTACTTTTGTCCCAAGCTCCTCACATCCTGAGGGGTTGATGGCATCTTCAGAACCTCTGTACAAATATTCTTAAACTGCATCTTATTGTGTGTTACCTTACTCTCGGGTCCCTCCGCCTGGCTCTCAAGGACTCCAAACACTATTACTTTGTTCCTGCGCTGGTGACGTTCCCATTGTTCCTCCTCTCCCCTAACAGTAGGTCCGCTAATTTTCATTTCTTCGACACACTTCTTCAGAGTCCCTAGCTGCTGTAGAACCTGTTATGATCCTGCATTACTCTCTGCCCCCTGTGGCCCTGCTAATGCCTCAGCATAACTCCTCTTAGCAACCACCTCCATTCTGTCGGCTACTTCCTCAGTCTTAGCAAGGATGTCTTTCCCAACTTGTTCTAGTTTGGCAACCACCAAGGCTCCAGCTTCATCTGTTTTCGTCCCAGGGGAACTCGTTCCCCTATGGCTTGCAATCGCCTCATTCACCTTGACTATGCAGTTAGGGCAATACCAGCAACAGCCTTCATGCTTTACGGCAGATTGCAACATCCTAAACGCTGTAAGGGTCAAGCCTGTATCATCCATATCCGACGTCCCCCCTGCAGTAATCACATATCATATTCATGGTTGTTGTTGGGGGGGGGGGGGTCTTCTGTTTTCTTCTCTTCTTTTTTCTTCAGTTCACTTTGGTGGTTTGTCAGTATTTATGTGCCATCTCTATGTACACTGCACTTTGCTATGAATAACGGATTTTATACACCCACTCAGTCCTGTAGAAACACAGAAAAAGAAAAGAACACTTTCTTTGGGGCAATAATAGAATGCCTTTTAGGATAGCCAAGCTTGTTTATTTATTTTATTTTAACTATTATTTCCTTATACAGTACTTTCTTTGCCAGTTCTCATCAATGACTGTACAGTAGAAGTCCAAAAATCCGGACTGCTTGGGGATTGGGTCGGTCCGGATTTTGGGATTTTCCGGATTCCCAGGCAGTACTTTTAAAATTCAAATTTAAGGAGGAATAAAGAAGAGATGAACAGGTACATATTGATAGTTTATTCATTCGCAAATATAGCATGGTTCATTTATCAAAACGAGCAGTTTTAAAGAAAAAGTTGTGAATTCTAGAATTTTATTCTTTGCCTATTTTATATCATAAATTGTAGACTTTCCATTGTCGTATGTTTCCATTAGAACAGTATTGCTCACACCACGTTCTAGTTTCTTAATTATTTCAAGTTTGTCACTCAATTTCAACGTGTTCTTCTTTCTCTTCACACAACGAAGTTTATCTACTATAGGAGCCATTATTATGGGCTTGTACAGTACTCTGTAAATGGAAAGAGTAGGACTCAATATTACTTGTTGTCACAGTTTGATTGCTCGTTTTAAAGTGGCGACCACATGGTCGCTTGTTGTCGCTGTGCAGCTGTGGCGCTCACGCATGCGCACATACACACAAAAGCCCACTAAAAAAAAAAAAAAAGTTGTGAGTTTTCGAAAAGTCCGGATTCTCGGGTGGTCCGGGTTTCTGGCATCCGGATTTTTGGACTTTTGCTGTATCTCTTTGTGCTATCACTGTGTTCACTGTATCTCCCTGTGAATGGTGTATTGTAGGCACAGTTTCAGTCCTTGAGAAAGGACACAACCGAAATACAGTAAAACCTCGATTAACCGACTTTCGGATTAACCGTCAATCCCGAACTCCTTTTTTTTTCTTTTTTTTTTTTTTACAGGGATTAGCCCACCCGGGCACAGGTTACTGACCCACATCGGGGCCTGGGGGGCGATAATGTAATAATATTAATAATGATAATAATAATAATAGTAATAATAGTAATAATAATAATAATAATAATAATAATAATAATAATCCTAGTAATAAAGAACCATAAAGAAATGCAAAAATGAAAAAAAAAATAAATCAAGGGTGAAAAACAATATATGTATGTTGTGTTGTCAATAGTAAGAGAAGCAATTGAGACTGCAATTGTGTGTAAATGAGGTAGAAAGTCAGATCAGCAACCTGGGACTTGGTCACAATTTTTGTGATGACATATGTTCTTTGACTTTTCCATTTTTTATTCACGGTTTCTGTGCTGGTTCATATTTATTTACTAAAGTGATTAATGTTTTAAAGCAAATTCTATTGAAATATGAATGGCAAATGAACAAAAATGAATAGAGGGAATTAAGTGAGGTACTGTAGGTTGGGAAAAGGTACTTTGAAGATGTATGTTTTATTTCCGTAGACTTTATGTACTATTAACCGACCTTTCGGATTATCCGTCGGCCCCTTCCCCCCATATGTGGTCGGTTAATCAAGGTTTTACTGTAAAATTAAAAGTTCTGTGGCACCTGTAACACGACATGGTCTCTGCTGGCAGTGGTGCCTCACCAGTTATTTACAACCTCTTCGGCAGTCACTGATGACACTATGAACTGATTTAACTAAAGGCACAGTACTACACTCCCTGGTTGGCCGTTATCACAGCCGTGACCACAACTCCGTAAAAAAATAAAATAAAAGTTTTGTCATATGGCAATGATTTTGTGGTTGTAGGCCTCCTGACCTGGGCTGTACCTCCAACTCGGTGGAGGAGTTGTTTTCAAAAATAAAATCGCTTCTAGCATTAAAAATCCTACATCGATTTACACTTTCACATCACTAAGACGATCTTGATGATCTTATGTCATCACTGTCCAATTTCTGCTGCTCGGCAACGAAGGCCCGAATGCCGAACACGCTTTGTTACAGAGACGCAACACGACCCGACCCTCTCGATAACCTAATTTAAACAGAAAATTATATATATACTGTATAGTATTTGATAAAAAAATACCTTCCTAAAAATGTTGTTTGCTACTTTTGAGTGTTATATGGTGACTTAGTTTGGTTACTTGTGCACTTAGACAAATGATTAATCAATAAACCAGGGAACTGTATATGTAGATGCATAATACTTTACACGACAATATTACTTATTAAGTGGTGATAAATACACAACTGTACTGCACTAATTTACTAAGTGTTGATGACAGACATTGTGGTAAGCCAATCAGCTGTTTGCTCTTTGTAAATAAATGACTCATGGTGTTCAGTGTGGGATTCTTTTTTCAGGAAAGTTGTTTCTTTTACGATAATATTTTATAAACCTGACACCAAATGATCCTTAATTATATGAGAATTGTGGTGGAATTGTATAAAGAAGTGTTAAATGAATCTTATGGTAGAGAGGAGGGAAGGAGCCCCCTCTCTGCCAGCTGCTCCCAGATAATATTCGTCTTCCACGTGCAATATACTCCTACACTTATTTTTATCTTTATAGTACTGTACAGTTTACAGTTTATTCATAAGACAAATTCTGTGGTTACTTACATATAACACTTTACAATCATCTCGGTCACAACCAGACCTACATGTCTCATTTTCAACCCAGAGAGTTAGTTCTGTTTCATATTTTTTATTGTTGTTGTAATATTCTTTTAATAACCTACACTTAAAGACCTTAGTTAGTGAAGTGCAGTAATAATAACAACAACTGATTTTCTTTAAACAGTTAAGATAAGCAGTGTTTTATCTGACCCCCCCCCCCAATATATTCGCTTCTTTCGTTCTTTCACATTTTGGGGACTGGCGTCTGCCCCAATTTCTGGAGGTTCTACTTGTAAGTATATTTCATTGTTTTTAATAATATTTTTCACCATTGTAGTGTATTTAAAGACAAACATACAGTACATAAATACCACATATGGGTGTGTTTATGGTTGACTCCAGTATGGCTGCTGCTGCTCTAATGTACTACAGTGGTCCCTCGGTTAACGAGCACAATTCGTTCTAGAAGGTTGCTCGTTAACCGAAAAACTCATTAACCGAAACCATTGTTTCAATGGGTTTTTGGGTAATTGGTTCCAGCTCACCAAAAATTTCATAAATTCAACAAAAAAGGTAGAAAAGTACACTTACTTTGAGGTGTGTATGTAGAAGGCTCCTGGATGATGATGAGGATGGGAAGAATTAGAATTGGGGTGGAGGAGAAGGGAGAAGAGAAGGCATTGGGGTGGAAGAGAAGTCACCCCATGGCACCATTTCACCCATAAAATTTTGGTTCTCTTGGTGTAATTCAAGATTATTTTCTTTAAATCAACACTGCACTGCATTATATATTGTCAATATGTAAAATAAATTTCAAAATGACCAATAATTTGCTTGGAAACAGAAAAAAGCGTTAAATTGAAGAGTCTCAAGCAAGATGTTACCTCCACTGAAAAGACAGAGACTGACGCCTGTTAGGTGTGTTGACAGGCTGTTTGGCGCGCATAAAACTAGTTTCCTGTACTTCAATTATGTTCAATAATTGTTAAAATTACTAAAGAAATTAATATTAAACTTTTAAAATTATTGAATAGTATAAACTTTTTGATATTTACTAAAATAGTAAGGAATTTAAGCCCTAGAACCGATTACTGTATTGGTGGACTAATACAACAGCTGGTGGACTGCCAAATGCAAGCGAAAACATGTTGAGGTCGGCTCGTAAGAAACTCGTTAATCGAGGGATTGCTCATTAACCGAAGTTAAGAATCTTATGGAAGGTAACTCGTTAACCGAGGGACCACTGTATATGTAATATCTTGGCTAGCTGGATTCCATCCTAACCGGAACTCTCCAAGACCTGGAATTGAAATTTCTCACAATTTTCTGGAAAATTCCCTCGATTTCGGGTTTGAGAAAAAATTCCGAGGTTGAAAATAAGGAGCATTTTCTGAAAATGAAAAAAATTAAATAAAAAAAATCTGTCTTAATTTTTATTTCTGGGTCTAGGAGCAAATAGCAATTATTAAATAATGTGCAATTACTGGAAAAAGTGAGAAAATGGTGATAAAATAACTCCAAACCTTTGTGCTCAGGGCCTGGGGACAAGGGTTCCCGGCGCTATGAAAGACTTCATCATGTTTAGCTTCATCATCATGTGCTAAGACCAATCACTTGGGTAACTTGGCTTGTGGTCCATTACTGTTATGAGGCCGTGGCTGAGGTTATGAGGCCGTGGCTGAGGTTATGAGGCCCTGGCTGAGGTTATGAGGCCGTGGGTGAGGTTATGAGGCAGTGGCTGAGGTTATGAGGCCGTGGCTGAGGTTATGAGGCCGTGGCTGAGGTTATGAGGCCGTGGCTGAGGCTATGAGGCCGTGGCTGAGGCTATGAGGCCGTGGCTGAGGTTATGAGGCCGTGGCTGGGGTTATCAGGCCGTGGCTGAGGTTATGAGGCCGTGGCTGAGGTTATGAGGCCGTGGCTGAGGTTATGAGGCCGTGGCTGAGGTTATGAGGCCGTGGCTGAGGTTATGAGGCCGTGGCTGAGGTTATGAGGCCGTGGCTGAGGTTATGAGGCCCTGGCTGAGGTTATGTGGCTGTGGTTATGAGGCAGGTGGTGAGGTTATGGGGCAGTGGCTGAGGTTATGAGGCCGTGGCTGAGGTTATGTGGCTGAGGTTATGAGGCAGTGGCTGAGGTTATGAGGCCCTGGCTGAGGTTATGTGGCTGTGGCTGAGGTTATGAGGCTGTGGCTGAGGTTATGAGGCAGGTGGTGAGGTTATGAGGCCCTGGCTGAGGTTATGAGGCCCTGGCTGAGGTTATGAGGCCGTGGCTGAGGTTATGAGGCCCTGGCTGAGGTTATGAGGCAGTGGCTGAGGTTATGTGGCCGTGGCTGAGGTTATGAGGCCGTGGCTGAGGTTATGAGGCCGTGGCTGAGGTTATGAGGCCGTGGCTGAGGTTATGAGGCCCTGGCTGAGGTTATGTGGCTGTGGCTGAGGTTATGAGGCTGTGGCTGAGGTTATGAGGCAGGTGGTGAGGTTATGAGGCCCTGGCTGAGGTTATGTGGCAGTGGCTGAGGTTATGAGGCCCTGGCTGAGGTTATGAGGCAGTGGCTGAGGTTATGAGGCCCTGGCTGAGGTTATATGGTTGTGGCTGAGGTTATGAGGCAGTGCCTGAGGTTATGAGGCAGTGGCTGGGGTTATGAGGCCGTGGCTGAGGTTATGAGGCCGTGGATGAGGTTATGAGGCAGGTGGTGAGGTTATGAGGCCCTGGCTGAGGCTATGAGGCCGTGGCTGAGGTTATGAGGCCGTGGCTGAGGTTATGAGACCGTGGCTGAGGTTATGAGGCAGGTGGCTGAGGTTATGAGGCCGTGGCTGAGGTTATGAGGCCGTGGATGAGGTTATTGGGCAGGTGGTGAGGTTATGAGGCCCTGGCTGAGGTTATGAGGCAGGTGGTGAGGTTATGAGGCCCTGGCTGAGGTTATGAGGCTGAGGTTATGAGGCAGTGCCTGAGGTTATGAGGCCGTGGCTGAGGTTATGAGGCAGGTGGTGAGGTTATGAGGCAGGTGGTGAGGTTATGAGGCCGTGCCTGAGGTTATGAGGCAGTGGCTGAGGTTATGAGGCAGGTGGTGAGGTTATGAGGCAGTGGCTGAGGTTATGAGGCAGGTGGTGAGGTTATGGGGCAGGTGGTGAGGTTATGAGGCAGTGTCTGAGGTTATGAGGCAGGTGGTGAGGTCACATGCCAAGACACTTACACAGCACACACATTAACAGCACTACTAAACCATTGTCTTATAACATTTAACTTTATAATTACTATTTTAAAATTAATTGATACATAATGGCTCGACAGGACTACTTTTTGCACTTAGACAACTGATCGTTGAATAAAGCGGGGCATATGGAGACTCTTTAGACACTACAATAATATTTATTAAGTTATGATAAATATGGTACAATATCATTTACCGAGTGTTCGAGACGGGTGAGCACCGACCCTCTTGATCGGTGACGACGATGGTGCTCGAGTGTTGGCAACATTATTATGGAGAGCGATGTCAGCTGTTACCTCTCTGTAAATAAGAGACTGAGAATATGCTACTGTGCAATAGCTCATCTGGGATTGAATGTGGGATTTGGGGGGAAAATTAATTATTTTTGTATAACGTTTTATTAACCCAGCACCAAACGAACCTGAATACAGTAATATGTGAATTATGGTGAATTGTATACTGTTGTTATAAAGGGATTGTAGGCTGCTGAGCTGTCCTCCCTCCTCTCCCCATTATACACAAGATGTAGTTTTATATAGTACAGGCCACTGTATCTTATTCTACTGTACTCTACTCTACCTTATGCTACTCTACTGCACTATACTCTACAGTACAGTACTCTATAATATTGTTGCTGTGTTTATTCACTTTTTTCACACTTCATTTTTCCAACATTCGCGGCCTGTGATCCAATTTTCCTTCTGTGGAGCACCATCTATTAACCTCTTCCCTCGACCTCTTACTACTTTCTGAACTTCAACTGACCAAAGCAGCTTCACCTAAACCTTTTCAAGTCTCCAACTACAACCTTTATACCTCCTTCCGTTGTAAGGGAGGTGTATGCGCCTACACACGTACACCTATAACTCGACTCATGGATCTTGAATCTTCTCTTTGTGATGTCATCTGGCTCAGAATATCTCTACCAACTATGACTGTTTTTCTTTGTTTCTTATACTGTTCTCCCAACTATTTAGAACTCTTTGACTATCTCACTTCTTGCCTTGAGTCGTTACTATCCACACACCCCAACACCGAGATCCTCTACCTAGGGGATTACAATGTTCATCACAGAGAGTGGCTTGGCTCTGCAAGGATGACCCAGGTGGAGCTGAGGCACTCTCTTTTTCCTTACTCAATGATATGGAACAAATAATCAAACACCCTTCACGTGATCCTGATCGACACGATCAACTTACTAACATTCTTGATCTTTGTTTTACTTCTAACCCCTCACACTTCATACTCAATTTCTGCCCCCTTGTGGTCTTCTGATCACAATCTTATTTCTATTAAATCAAACTGGGCACAACCACCTCCCCCCCCCCCCTCAAAACGTCAACTATGGCACTACCGGAGGGCAAACTGGCAATCCTTGTGAGCATTCTTCTCTGACTTTCCTTGGGATGAATGTTGCTTTTCCACTCGGGACGCCTCGGTATGTCCCGACAGCATGGTTTGATCGCTCATGTTCTCTTGCGTATAGGGAGAGAGATAGGGCATATCACGTTAGGAAACTGTCTCCTCCTATTACCCACTCCTCTTTCATTACTTTTAGGATGCATTGTAAGCTATTCTTTGTAGGGCCAAGCGGAATTTTATGAAAAGAAAGACCGCTGACCTGTCTAACTCTTCCTCTAGTAAATCCTTCTGGTCCTTAAACAAAAACATTTGTAATAACTTATGCACCCCCTCTTTTCCTCCTCTCTTCCGACCTGATAACTCTATAGCCAACTCTCCCACGACAAAGCCAATCTCTTTGGCACCTTATTCTCCTCTAACTCCACCTTAGACAATTCCCACTCTATCCCTCCTACCCCTGCACCTCCTGCTGAACCTATGCACTTTCCTATAATCTCCACTCACAGGGTTGCCGGTGTGTTATCCAGGTTGGATGTGAGTAAGGCGCATGGACCGGACGGAATACCCCCTCGTGTTCTGAGGGATTGTGCTGAAGCTCTGGCCCCTGTGCTTGCTCGCCTCTTTTGCCATTGCCTCAAAACCCAAACTTTTCATTCTTCATAGAAACATGCCTTGGTTTAACTCATCCCAAAGTAGGGTGACCATTCCAATCCCTCTAACTATCACCTCATTGCCTTAACTTCATCCCTCTCAGAGATTTTCTAAATTATCTTAACTCTCATTTTCTCCGTCACTTTGAACACCTTTCTCTTTTGTCACATCACCAGTACAGTATGGGTTTTGCCAGGCGAGATCTACTGGTAATCTGCTCTCCTACTGCACCCATCTTTGGTCATCCTCTCTTAGGGATTATGGGGATACTTTGGTCTCGGCCCTCGACAACTTCAAAGCATTTGGCATAGTATAAGAACATAAGAATGGAGGAAACTGCAGCGGGCCTATTGGCCCATACTGGGCAGTCCCGTTTACACCCAACCCCTATCGCTCATATATCCACCCAACCTATGTTTGAAGCTATACAGCTTATTCGAGTTAATGATGATGTTTGGTAACTTGTCCACTCGTCCACTACAGTAAAGCCTCGAGTAACGACGGTAATGTGTCCTCCAATATTGCAGTGCAAGGTGACTCATCGTATCGTGAATCATTAATTACTGTATCATTAAAATAAACCAATAATAATGAGATGTGTTCCCAAGTGTGACCTTTTCATATCTTTTGTGTGGCTTTTAACGCTCATTTCCCAAAAAACAATAAAATTAATGAAAAATGCAAACTATCTTCTTTAAATAATGTTTATGAATGCACCTTATACAATATAAATCAGTAATAATAAGATCACACAAGAGGAGATGGGACGCCATTGTTGTTGTCAGTGTTTACAGCCACAATGTCAGTTATCAATCTGAAACTGAAGAAAATCAGACCCTGGTTGTTGTTGAAGTAAAATTAATGTAAAAAATATGTATGTTTTAATTTATGTTATTTAATGTACAGTAAAAGTAACCACTGTTGTTAAAGACAAAAGAGAGAGTGATAGTGGAATAACAATGTGTACTGTACCCTCAAGGAAACTGCTTCATTTATCTTATTAAGAATATGTATGTTTCAAGTAATGTTATTTAATGGAAGTAGCTCACCATTAATGGTAAAGACAAAACAAAATAGATTGGGAACTCCATCGTATGTAAGTGCGTACATGTGAAAACATCGTCATTTCTCTACACAAGAAAATGAAAGCAACACTTATTACTGTTCATATATGTTTTAAATAACACTTACTAATGTAAAACAACAATTCTATACACAAATGGTGATAAAGACTAAAACATAAGGACAGCCAATGAATATTGTGCGAGTTTTTACTCAGGTGGCGAAGTCATCAGGTTCAACTCTGGCTGAAGCTTTAGCTTTCCATAAAGCTGTTGCTGAAACTGTTAATGAATCTGAAGTTGATGTTGAAGCTGCTTATGATGCTGAATTTGATGGTGAAGTTTAAGTTGATGGTTTAGGCCTTTGAATAATAAATCTGTCTAAAGAACCTTGCACAGCTGCTTTCTTTTCTCATTATGCAGTGGTCATATGTGTTTATTGAAGTTTTAATGCTTTGTTCTGTTAATGGATCCACTTCAGAAAATATGTTCATTGCTTTCTCCATGCAATATCCACAGACCTCTCACCTTTTTCATATCGTTTAACACATTTAGTTCCTCGCCTCAGCTTATACACTTTCTTTTAACTTTTGAACCAACACTACCATCACTTGCTCATGCTTTATGAAACCTGAGAAAGTTTTTGTCCTTTTCCTGTTCAGATGCGTGAAAACAAAAAGCCCGCCAGCTACGATTGTTTATACTAGTGATGCTAGCATCACCACTCTCAAGCCCGGCAGCCGCCGCTCGCAAGGTGTTTTTTTTTTTTATATTATACATATTAGGATTTAGTTATTATTTATATGAAAATTTAATTTTAGTTTATATTTTTATAATATTTTCGTCGTAAATACAAAGAAAATGATGGTGTAAATATAATTGGGTCCTAAATTAACAAGCCTCTTAAATATTAATCATCGTTATCGGAGGCTTTCCTGTACTCTTATTTCCAAACCAATGCTTACCTCTGTCGCGCCTAAATCTAAATTTGTCTAATTTAAAACCATTGTTACGAGTTCGCTCCTGGTTGGATAGTTTGAGTACCTTTGTAATGTCCCCATTGTTTAGCCCTGACTTCCATTTATACACCTCGATCATATCGCCACTCACTCTACGTCTCTCGAGGTACTGAAATTAAGATGCTCTAACCTGTCTCTGTACTCAAGGTTCCTAATGCCCGGGATTAGTCTTGTCATTCTCCTCTAAATTCTTTCTAAGGATTCTATATCCATTCTGTAGTATGGTGACCAGAGCTGAACTGCATAATTTATTGTTTACTTGGCTTAAGATTTCTACTTATCATTACTCCTAAATCTCTCTCGCAGTCGGATTTCTCAATGGCATCATTTTTTATCTGATATTTGGTTTCTCTGTTTACATCTCCGAGACTTAAGTACTTTGCATTTGTCCACATTGAATTTCATCTGCCATTTTTTAGACCATTTTAAATTTTTTTTAGATCTTCCTGTAGTTTTGCGGAGTCCTTGTCAGATTTAATTACATGCCCTATTTTAGTGTCATCAGCACGATAGCTATGTCGTTTATGTTTATAATAAATAATAATGGTTCAAGTAATGAGCCTTGGGGTACTCCACTAGTGACGTTACCCCAATCCAATTTAGTACCGTTAATTCTCACTCGCTGTTTCCTGTCCTGTAACCACGCCATTTTAGAATATCTCCTCCAATGCCACGAGCCTCCACTTTATGTATTAGTCTTTCGTGGGGGACTGTGTCGAAGGCTTTCCTAAAGTCAAGATATACCACATCATAGTCGTGCCCCTTGTCCACTGATTCGAAAACAGCTGAAAAGAATGTTAATAGATTAGTTAAACATGAATGCCCGCTTGTGAAGCCATGTTGAGAATCATTGATCAACTTGTGCTTCTCCAGGTGATTTTGAATAGAGTTTGAAATGATTGCTTCCAGTAATTTGCCTGCAATTGATGTTAAACTGATTGGATGGTAGTTAGAGGGTAGTGATCTATCTCCCTTCTTGAAAGTCGGCATCGCATTCGCTATCCTCCAGGATTCTGGTACTACACCCGGTTTTAATGACATGTTAAACAACTTTGCTAAGGGCGTACTAAGCTCTTCCTTACATTTCTTTAATACTCTTGCAAATATCTCATCGGGACCTGGTGACTTATTAGGCTTTAATTTGTCTATTTGCTTACTAACATCGTTACTAGTCACTACTATTTCGCTTAATCTATTTCTTCACTATCTCTGCATATCGTCGGTGCCTCGGGTATTATGTTAAATTTTAGCTGGTGAAAACTGTTGAAAAATATTTATTCAGGTTATTGCTCTTTTCTCCGTCGTTATTAGTTAGCTCGCCGGTATCCGACTGTATTGGTCCAAACTTTTCTCATGTTTTAGTTTGATGCAATTGAAAGAATCCCTTGGGGTTTGACATTGAGGCCTTTGCTACCTTCAGTTCATTATTCCTCTTTGCTTTTCTTATCTCGGTCTTAACCTACTGGCCAATACTTTATAATAATCTGGGAGATAAGCTTCCCCACGATTTATTCTTCTACCTATAGCCTTCCTTTGTCTAATAATATTATTTAAATAATTGTTTATCCATTTAGGGTCATTGTATCTACCCTGTAAGTTTTCTGTATGGTATGTTCTGCCTTTGTGTATGAAGTAACTCATTATTTATATTGTTGTGGAAATCGTCAACCTCAGATCTCGTGATCAGGTCATCCTCAACCGTCATATTTTGTGAGGCTATCATTGTCAGGTCTCCAGGTAAAGTGAGGTCGCCCTGTGTGGGTACATTGTGTGAGGTCATGTAATCCATCCCCAAACGTGATACCCCTTCTCTCAGCTGCCTTTTCAACCTATCAAAGTTTGCCCTTCTGAAATCTGGGACTTAAATGGAATTTTACTTGCATCTGCCATTAAATTCTAATTTAAATCTTACTTCTTTGTGTTCTCTGTTAGCAAGTTTGTTCCCTACCTCGACATTACTAATGAGGTTTTCTCTGTTTGACAGAAATAAATCGAGTATATTATTACCCCGGGTGGGTTCGGTTATATGTTGACTTAGGAAACAGTCCTGAACTGTTTCAAGAAAATCCTTTGATTCTGAGTTACCCATAAGGTCGGTCCCATCTATTAGACTAAAGTTAAAGTTTTCTACTATACAGACTTTGCTATGTCTAGATGCCCTGCACATTTCATTCCACATAAGTTGCTCATTAACTCTATTAAGATTAAGAGGTCTATATATTTCTCCTATGATTAATTTGGCCCTACCATTGGTTAATTTTATCCAAATTGTTTCTGTATTCAGTTCAGATTATCCCTGACATAGATTGCTACTCCGCCTTCTTTCCTAATCTGCCTATAGGTATGGAATAATATGTAACCTGTAATTTGGTACTTGACAGGTAACTCACATGAGTCTAAGTTTATCCATGTTTCGGTGAATGCTATTATATCGATTTTGTTGGTACATACCAACGCCCTGATTTCATCCATTTTGTTTCTCATACTTCTACTGTTTGCGTAGAAGACATTTAAGTTTGTCATAATCTGAATCCTCCCTTTGTCGCATTTAGGTTTTAACTCCCTACCTAATTTAGTTTTGTCATCACTCCCAGCACTATTTCCCTGTAACCTTTCACTCTGTTTACCCGCTCCCACTGCAGTCTCCTCCATCCCCGTGCTCTTATGTTCCCCTAGCAGTCTAAAGACTTCGACATCTTTTGAACTGCACCTCTCGAGAGATCCAACCAGGGTTGCCACCCCCATCCCTAGCATAAAGGTCCCTTCTGCTGTAAAAGTTGTCCCAGTTGTCAATGAATGGCTCTGATATTGACTTGCAATATCTGTCAAGATAGCCATTGACACTAACTGCCCTTGATAACCATTCATTGCCAACTCTCCTTCTAGGCAGGACACCACATATGATAGGGATCCCTCCCTTCACCCTAATACGTTCTATAGCTGTCTTGAACTTATGAAGAAGCTCCTCACTCCTACCCCGGCCAATGTCATTGCCTCCTGCACTAAGGCAGATAATGGGTTTGTTCCCATTACCAGACAAGATATTGTCCATCCTGTCAACTATATCCCCCACCCCAGCTCCTGGCAAACACACTTTCATCCTATTTTTATTTTTACCACAAAAAGCTCTGTCCAGGTAATGTACCTGGGAATGACCAGCAATTAAGGTTTTTGTACCTTACTTGCCAGTCCTGTCCCTGACTATGTTAGCATCCAATTCGTCTATCAAAGGACTAAAAGTTTTTGTTGCTGTATCCTTGGTGTGTTTTCTCACCACCAGTTTGGTCGTCCCTCTCCTCACAACCCTCCATTCGCCCGTGCCTTTTGTCAGACACGGTCTTTCCTTGTCTCATGTCTTCCTCCCTCATCCTCACAATCACTTCCTCTAATTTCAAGTTTTCGTCCTTGACCTTCACTAACTCGGCCCTCTGAAGGGCACAGACCTGCTCACAACTAGCACTAGTTATTACTGACAATTTATCCCTGGGAGCTAAGTTTGCTTTCTAAACTTCCCTCTTATGGTTTCTCTCCCCCACTTTGTTCTCTAATTTCTAGCTTCCTTGAGAACCGAGGGATTGATCTCTCACTCTTTCTCTACCAATAGTGGTGTCCCACAGGGTTCTGTTCTTTCACCTACTCTCTTCCTTCTTTTTATCAATGATTTACTTCACACTACAACTAATTCTATCCATTCTTACACTGATTATTCTACTCTTCACTCTTCTTCACATTTTTCCCTTCCCCTAATTCACAAACTAGATCTGTTTCTAGAACTGATATCATTACATCTATCAATGCGGATCTGTGCAGCATCTCTAAATGGGGAGGTAGAAACTTGGTTAAATTCATGAGTAATAAAACACCGTATCTGCCAATTACACTTTCCAAATTAGATGATCTCCCACCAATCACATTTCAGGATGCTGTCATTCTGCCAAATTCTGAAATAGATGTGCTAGGCCTCACCATTTCCTCTAATATGCCGTGGAAGTCACACATCCTCAACATTGCTAAAGCTGCCTCCCGAAAGCTGGGAATGCTGGAAAGATGCTGTGTAGCTACTTCACTCCTGAGCAGTTACTTCAAGTTTATAAGGGATATTCGTCCTAACTTGCAGTACTGCTCTCATATCTGGGGTGGCTCTTCTGTCCAACTGATAGATACGGTGGAATCAAAGGCATTTTGTCTTATTATCTCTCCTTCAGTTAATAATCTTTCTTCCCTTTCTCTTCGCTGCAATGTTGCTTCACTCTCTCTTTTACAGGTACTTTAACAAGCAATGTTCGGTGGATTTGGCATCCTGTGTACCGCCAGCAAGATCGTGGGCTCGTAACACTCATCTTGCTCACCGTGCCCACCATTTCTCTGTGGATGTCAGTCACACTAGAATAACCCATTATAGTACAGGTTGACAATCCCTTATCCGAAATCCTTGGGGCCAGAGGCATTTCGGATTTTGGAATTTTTTGGTTTTCAGAATGGTTAGGTCCCCCCCCCCCCCCCACCCGGGCATAAATCACTGACCCACATCAGGGCCTGGGGGGCGAAAATATATTAAAAATTATAATAATAATAATAATAATAACAATAATAATAATACAGTAACAATAATAATTCATAGGTCTAGGTCGTGTTTCTCACTTTTAATCTTTTTTTTCATTCTTGTATTTCTTTATTATTATTATTATTATTATTATTTTATTACTATTATTGTTATTATTATTAATTTTATTATATTTTATTATTATTATTATTGTTGTTGTCATTATTTTATTTTGGTGTACAGTATTTTAATTATAAATCTTATTTACAGTACAGTCGGCCCTTAACATACGCGGGTTTATAATACACGGATTTGCAAATACGCGGATTGCCCCGCCAGAGGAATATTCTGTACTGTACATTGAAGTACATTCAAATCGCGCGCGGCACCGAACAAGGGACATCGCCCGCTCCCGCAACCTCACACACACACACGCATAGCTCTCCCTCACTCAGTGAGTCTCACTGTAACCACGCTTGTGTTGACATCAGCATTGTAGTTGCAAAAATGTTACATTTCCATGAATGTATTATATCAAGCACAGTATGAATAGAATATCACTAATATAAAAGTATTTTAACCGAAAACTACTAAAAAAACGAGTAGCATATCTTGAACATCGGAAGGTTAGGTAAAGTCTTTTGTTTTCATGTAGTTTATCCTAATTTACATTGAAATGCATTATGTTTCAGCAAAACTACTATTTATTTCTGAGAATATGGAAATGTAATATTTTGCTGAAATGACATACGTATTACAGTGGAAAGTGACGAAAGCAATGACTCGCTTTCTCTCATTCAAAAGATGTTACCGTAATCGCTTTTCGAATGGTTTTCAGTTGTGGGATTATAAGGCTAATGATAGAATAGAATATTATTGTAATACAGTACGAGTACAACAGTATTTTAACTGAAGACCATTCGAAAAGCGATTACGGTAAAATCTTTTGAATAACGAAAGAAAGCGAAAGTCATTTGCTTTCGTCACAATTTTATCCCACTTTCCATTGTAATACGGACATCATTCCAGCAAAAATATTACATTTCTATATTTATTTCTGAGAATACGTATATTCATTCAGTCACAGTTAAGGTAAAATATAATTGTGATGTAATATTTTAATGAAAATACGGTATCGTAGTTTTCTTTTGTTTCAAATTTAATTAACAAAGATTGATGTTTCAAATGTAATGAACAAAAATTTATGTCCAGTATCTATAAATAAACTTTAATAAATGAATACTTTACGTTTTACATCGTCCTGTACTACCATACCATGGATTTGGCTACTTTGGGCTTGCTATGATGACACAAGAGATCTGCCCTGGCAGCTGTACCGACACTCACAGCTGGTGGTGCGTTGGTGCATCGTTTCCATTGTTTACTGGTAGTTACTACTGGTAAATATTTTTCAACCTAACGAAACTATTATCCTTTTAGAGGTCGACCCCCAATTTTTTGCCAAATAATTTGGTCTTAAAAACTCGAACTACACACAGGTATATAAGGTAAATAATTACATGGGGGCCAGGGGGATTTTTTTTTTGGGGGGGGGGGGGGGGCAGCACATACAGTTGGTCCTCACATTACGCGGTTAATGTAACCCAGAGGGTCCCGCGGAAAGTGAGAAACGCGGAAAGTGAATAACATAACATATGGGATTAATTGAAATGGAGTCCAGGCCAATCCCCAAACTCCACTTTTTGACGACACACAACTATGTTGTAGTAAAAATTTTATCTTAACTTTATGATGGTATGAAAAAACAAGTAATATAGAAGAGGTTAGGTTAGGAAAGATAAAGGTTAGCATAGGAAAAATAAAGAATAGGTTAAAAAACGAAAAATTTTGTGGAACACTTACGGTAGTAGAAGAGATGGGTCGGCATACGGGGATGGAGGCTGGTTCCGAGGCAGAGGGCAGATTACTGGCCCTCAGGTGAATCACCATTACTAGGTGAATCATCATCACTGTCACTTACAGTTGTCAGGGCTTCCCTGACAAATCCCTCAAAGTCAACTTCACTGTCACTATCACTGGCTTGGGCTGGCTGTGGTGGGTTGCGGGTGAAGAAATCTGTTATGCTTTGCTGACGGCTGGCGTTGATGTTGTCGTGATACACCTTGATGTACGGCTCCATAGCCTGCACCAGCCGGTTATGGAAGACTTCATAGCGGTCATCGTCATTGTCGCGGGAAAGGAAGGACTTCATCTTCTCTGCACACTCCATGGCACCCTAAATATCACTATGACTTAAATTGTGTTCTTCGGAGACTGCCGCACCTTCTTCCTCCTCTTCACTGGCGTGTTCTTCTTCCAACGTCTCGTCGGCAGTCACTTCAGGATTTCTGATCACCTCCAAGATGTCGTCGTTGGTTGTCTCGGAGAAGCCTGGAACTGTAACAGTCTGCGCAGCTTCTCTGGCAAGGTCCACTGCTACTGCAACAGTCTGAACCTCACCAGTCACAGATTGACTCCTCCTCTCACCTGGTATTCCATGCAACACATGTCTCCATGCGTGACGAATTGTAGCAATAGACAGCTGATCGAGGCTAGGTCAAGCGTCGTCTCTCCTCCCTCCCTCCCTCCCCCGGGTGGACACGTCATAATACTTTAAGCCAATTACAGCTAGCAGCAGAGGGGGGTAGGGATGCATGGCCAATCACAGGTCTGATACGTCATATGACGTCAGTGATAACGCAACAAAGACACACACTGCGCAACCTTACCGCGCCGCTTGCCCAAGTGGAGGGAGGAGGAGGGAGAGGCAGGCAGGCAGACGGGCGTGTGGCGCGTGGGGCAAATCTAAAAATAGCGTCGCGCCGGACACTCTCCGCGGAATGGCGTTCGCGACCGCGAAATGTGAAAATGTTAGGTTCTGGCAAGGCACCGCGGTAACGGTGAAACGCGGATTGTGGGACCGCTTAATGTGAGGACCAACTGTATAAGCG
>CAUDMG010003066.1:5000-35076 GCA_958450375.1 Homarus gammarus
AGCACTGAACATATTTCTAGAAAAAATTCGCGCATACCACAACGAGAGTCATTTACTTGAGCTGTAACGGTGACACACTAGGACACTTTTCACGCTACGACGCTACGACACAGGAATTACCTTTTACACAATTGTAGACAATACTTAGACTGAATCAAATGAAGGATGAGACGAGCCAGGTGTTATGGCTAACCGAGGGAAGGCGTGAGTTTACGTTAAGTTCGCTGCCACCATTATAATGACTAAGCGAGGAAGGCGTGGATTAACGTATATAGTTCCCTGTCACCTATAACAAAACGGATCTTGCAAGAAGAATATTTATATATATAGGATGAATATTTAGTAAGAGAGTATAAAAGAGAGGAAGACTTTGGTAGCGTGGCCGTGATAGTTATTTACACTCGACTTGCACTTATCGTATCTTATACGTCAATACACATCTATTACGTCTTAAGGGCGACTTCTCAAACACCGCTTCGTTACAACTCTTTATTAATTACAAACATGACATGGATACATTAATAACACCTTCTATTGAAATTACTAGGACATTATATTTACGTTACTAGGACATCATATTACGTTACTAGACACTCTGATTCTCGGACACGAACATGAAATGAATACACTTCCCACGTAAGTAACTCATCCCACGGAAAGCTCTGACAAAAATTCATGTGACCTAGGGGAGGCCTAGCAGGTAGTCCAGGGTTGTCTCTTTGGGAGACTGCTTAGCTGGGCGCCGGAGGGAGGTCTCGGTCCTGACCAGAGGCGACTGGAGGCGACCGGAGGCGGCTTGCCCCCGGCCCCTGACTTCTCTCGAGCAGGACTCGGGACGTGGTAGCTGGTCCTTCTTATGATCCAAGACACACTCTCTCTCTCTGTCCCTCTCTGGCTCTCTGTCTGCGTATCTCTCCGTCGTATCTCTCTCAGCGAATGTCCCCGAGGGAGGACTAGGACGTCCTATATATTGGGAGGCGAGCCGTCAGGTTGAGCTGATCGGGGGGGGGGGGGGGGGGCGGGGGGGGCGGCGGCGAAGGGTCTCCTTACATTTGCCCTCGCTAATGTCGGGTCAGGTCTGGACTTTTTCAGAGGCTATAAGTTGTATCTTCTGGAAAAGTCATCAAATGGGGCTGTGTGACATGAGAGGCCCTGGTTGATTTGTGGCCCCTTGAGTTGGGCTCCGAGGGTTACATTTGACCTTGCTAATGTGAGGTCAAGTCTGGACTTCTTTCTGCGGTGTAGGATATTGTGTATATTGGGAGAGAGTCGGCTGGTGCCTTCTTACATGTTTGTTGGGCGTGTGACATGGGAGGGGAGCCTGGCTGATTCATAACCCTTGGTCAACCGTGAGAGTTACCCTACACTTGACCTCCCTAATGTCGGGTCAAGAATGGCCTGTCTCTGAGATGCAAGCTGCGGTCTGACAACCCATCACTACATATATATATATATATATATATATATATATATATATATATATATATATATTTTCATATATATATATATATTTTCATATATATATATATATATATATATATATATATATATTTATATATCTATATATATTTATATATCTATATATATATATATATATATATATATATATATATATATATATATATATATATATATATATATCACGTAGCTCCACAATGAAAACGTGGATAAGATAAATCTTGATAAAATCACACGGGAAAAGGGAAAACAAGGGAGCACCTTAGCTTTCGTCTTTATTCAAGACATCTTCAGAGGCAACTACAGATCGGTAAAGTAGTTTCCGAGATTCTCGTGCGGACACACAGACAGACGGACTTCTTTGTTTTATATAGATAGATCATCACTACATATAACACCACCCATCATCACTACATATAACGACATCCATCATCACGACATATAACATCATCCATCATCACTACACATAACACCATCCATCATCATCATCACTACATATAACATCATCCATCATCACTACAGATCGGTAAAGTAGTTTCCGAGATTCTCGTGCGGACACACACACACACAAACACACCACACACAGACAAACAGACATATTTCTTTGTTGTATATAGATAGATTTATAAAATAATCTTCATAAGCACGTCTGAAAAGGCATTTACAAAAGAACTATTAGTCTTTGGAAATCTGTGCGTCTAGCTAAAAATTGTACATATTGGAAAAGGCAATCATCCCCATATAGCATTGGAACCACACCCTCCCCTATAACTAAAGTGTTGGTCGGCAATTTATATTGCGATATGAACTAACCTAACCTCACCTAACTTAACCCCATGATCGCATTTTGGCAACATATATATTGACACATCGCGTTGTGAACAAAAACTTGGCACCCACAGAACGATACCATAATTATTTTGTGTTCTGTAATGTTGAGATCTTCCATAACACGATGTGGTCGTTTTGGAGAAGCCTATAACGCGAATTTCGTTTCTGGTAAATAATATTGTGTCCAGAACGTGTTGTGGGCGTTTTTTTTTTTCGCTCAGTGAGTGAATTCGGTCTCTTAGCCCAACATTGAGTAAATATCATGTGGTTCCCTGTAAGTGAAAGCATGCGAAAACCACTCAATAAATACGAGACATACGAGAGCATAATAGACTTTCTAAACATTGTGGATAGTTTTAGGTTTATCAAAGAGTTGAATGTGAGTGTAGTTTGAGTGAGGTCGCCTGGTAGGCTTAGCTATAATATATGGAATCTACCCTACGTGATTATACCCACCTACTCACATTTAGTATGATGCCTCGAAATCGGAGATAATATCCATAGCCGATTTTTTTCTTCTTTTTTCACCTTTTTACTGTTTTAACATACAGTATATGACTTCTGCGATGCTATTGCATAATCTTTTATCAATACGCTCATGTCATATAAACTATCAGATAATATAATATTGTATTCTAGCATAAAACAAGATCTTATAAATATGTTTCTGCCCACACATCGTCATGCCTCAGGTATTGCCAAAATTAGTGTTTCATGCTCACTTAATACAACTTATTATTGGGGTTTCATAACTTATACAAACAACAAAAATAATAAAATATCTGCATTCATATAATGAGGATTGCTGTGCCCCAAACAGTGCCAGACGCTGACACCCTCACCTGACGTCACCTCACCTTACCACCGTCCAGTAGACAACATAGATAGTGATCTGTATTGAAACTAAAATAAATATACACATAAATTAGTAAATAAATACATAAATAAATAAGTAAAGAAAATAAATCAAATTTTAAATTAATACATAAGTAAATAATAAATAAATAAATTAATGAATAAATTAATTAAACAAATAAACAAAATACAGGTGGAACTTTTTTCTGCTCACCGATGTATTATTTTCCTGGCATTGTTATTCAAAATAATTGAGTTTGCCAACTTTTAGGGGTATGTTTTTATTATCCAATACACTATTACTGTGGCAATGATTATGAAATTAAATTATGATGCATCCGCTAATCATTGGGTCATAAATACAACCCCGTGGTAAACGGACACCATGTGAAGACCCTCCAGCCCATCCCTCTAGAGCAGGGGTTCTCAACCAGGGGGGAATATCCCCCCTCAGGTTTTCAGGAGGGGAGGGGGGGGGAACTGATACTAATAGGGAAAAATAAAGGATTTTCAGTATTATATGCATATTATTTGGAATGCACTTTTTGAGGAAGACAATCTTGGAAAGGAGGGAGGAATGACATTCTGACATATGGTGAAAGGGGTGCATGGGGCAAACAAGGTTGAGAACCACTGCCCTAGAGTAAGTGACAGTAGCTTAGGTTTCAGCAGGAGGAGGCAAGGACATGGAGGAATACTGCATGGTCGATGCCTGGGTGTGAGACTTGGGGGAAGGGGATTGTTATGTTATCACAGTGGCTAATGATCTCGTAAATTCTGGACAGTAAATGTGCATAAATGGGTTAGACCTATGGCACAAGCTGGGAATATCACCCTAATGTGCGGTAACATTCTACTCGTACTTTGTCTTTTATCCTACGTAATTATATCCTGAGTTGTTACTGGAATATCTTCTTGCAAATGTAAATTATCAGTTCTTGTGCATGGTTATTTATGTTTAAAGATAGATGAATAAGAAAATTAATTTACTTTCATGATTAAATATGACCCTCGACATCCCACAAAGACAGAGGAATTGTTTAACGGTAAAAATGGCAACAGATAACAAACTTCCCAAGAGGTTTGTTATTACTGCCCCTGATAAGACGTGGGGTGAGTTTCATGTATCGCTAGACGGGTTTCATGACAAAACTAGTCGGTGTCACTGGTTCAAGTGGAGATAAGAGTATGAGAACACTTGAACTTATAGTCGTTTTTATTTCTAGCTGACGGTACAACGTTAAGAAGCCCCATGCAGCTCATTGGCTCATACATAGTATCTGATTAATAATGACATATTGCAAGTAAATCAATATATATATATATATATATATATATATATATATATATATATATATATATATATATATATATATATATATATTGATAAAATCACACGGGAAAATGGAAACAACGGAGTACCTACATGAAATATATATATATATATATATATATATATATATATATATATATATATATATATATATATATATATATATATATATATATATATATGCTGATAACCACCAGGAAAGAAGAAAACACGAAGTTCCCAAGCGCTTTCGTGTAATTCACATCTTCAGGGGTGAGTACAGACTGTACTCACCCCTGAAGATGTGAATTACACGAAAGCGCTTGGGAACTTCGTGTTTTCTTCTTTCCTGGTGGTTATCAGCATATACCTAGATCACGCGCACCTACAGTGATTTACTTGCATATATATATATATATATATATATATATATATATATATATATATATATATATATATATATATATATATATTTATATATATATATGTAACCGGTCGGAATTTACTGGACTTTAATTTCTCACTTGACTTGGGGTTTATTTAAAATTAATAGATGCTAATGGCAGTGGAAGCGCCCCTTTGAGAAAAATCCCGAACCAGCACAAGAACACTTACTCTACTAACAAATAAATTGTCCGTGACCCGTGGAAGGATAGCGTCTGTGACTGGGATGAATGAGACACACTGTTACATTTAGACACTAATATTCCCTCCTACACTACAAACACAATCAAATAATGGTACACCAATATGTGCACCTCTTAACTTGAACTTAAACACTACTCTGGGGAATAAAAGTTATACAGGATCTAGAAATTATTAGACTCTCAGGCAACAATAAATTTGGAGTATTAAGAAATGTTGCTTGCACAATGAACAGGCCTTAAAGGCACTCAACAAAATTATTATCAGTCACTGAGGAAATGGTAATAAAATGAGAAATTAAATACTCTACAATGAATAGGCCTCAAGGGCACTCAACAAAATTATAGCACCCCAACAGATGCACACTTCCTAACCTAACCTAACCACTACTCTGGGGAACAAGGATATACCTGAGATCAGAATTATGAAGAACAATCAGAGGCATTAAAAGAATCAAATCACAGTATCACTCTGGTTCCACTTGATGGCACAAACATTCAAAACAATATTATCAAAATTATCTAGAAACTATTAAACTACACCCGTAATAAGGGAGGGAAAATGTTCCTCCAGGTATCTCCTAGAGACCTAGACTCACGGTCTCAGTGTGTGACCATTAGTCTACTCAGATAGCCTCAGTGTACTCCCAGTGCGTCCATAAAGCGGACGGGAGTGAGCCAATCAGACCTTGTACAGTTGAGAGAAGCTTTAGCGTCCCGTGTCGTTTAGTTGTCGGGAGCACTCGTTCACTCAAGAGATCCTTTGCTACCCCGCTAAACAGTGACAGGCCTACTTTGATCGGTCCAATGGCGACAATCGCCACCCTCAATTATCAACGGCAGTCTCAAACGGCAGTTAATCTCTCGCAGTCAACTCCGGGTCAACTCCAGTCAAGCGGGTTCTGGAGGAAACCCTGAAATGAACTCACTGTTAGCTCTAGTTTACTTTATCACTGCCCTATCTAACCCTGTCTGAGATCGAATGAGACTTACTTGTTATACTGCAATATTTCAGCACAGGTGACTAGGCCACGTGACTATTTCTGGGACAGACGCGCAGGGACGTCTTGTTTGCGTGAGTGCTATCCGGGACTGAGAGAGAGGCCGGGTCGTCTCTCAAGGCGTCAGCTTAGGTCTACGTGACCTATTTTCCGCCTAACTAATAACTCCTTGGGACACCCGTAACATTATTCAGACTGCTATACGATCTATAATAATTTAAAATTCAATAATAGTCCCTTACTTCATGAATCGCATCATTATTAAATCGGTAAACTACATTTAATGTCATATAGGCCTAGTTCCACCATCTCTCGCTAGGAGCGGGAAGCGCTCTCTCCCCTCCCATGACCTTGAACGCTCAGTGTTGCCAATGGCGGGGCATTCGAAATTACTCTGAAATTTCTGAATATTACAATCGACCCCCCTAAAAAAAGACAGCACTGTCCTCATGTGCTGAGAAAAACATACATACGACCCCCCTAAAAATTTGTTCTAAGAAACTGCATCTTACCCCTTTTGCTAAACGCAGCATTCCCGTCTTCTCTTCTCTCCTTTTCTCTCCCGCTAACTCTCGACCCCCCTAAAGAAAAACAGCACTGCCCTCATGTGCTGAGAGAACAACTTAGAACCCACCTTCAACTCTGTACTATTCCACTCGCAGCCAGCAACTCCATTTCTTCCTAGCCCAACTCAAACCAACCAGAACATCACGCTCCCCTTTTGCCTGGCCCTTAACTAGAGAACCAATGTCAAAATTAATACCAGCCCAACACAAACATGCTCTCCTTTGGCCTGGCCCTTGAACTAAGAGGAACCAGTGTCAAAAAAATACAGTCCAAAACAAACATGCTCTCCTTTTGCCTGGCCCTTGGACTAAGAGGAACCAGTGTCAAAACAATACTCAGTCCAAAACAAACATGCCCTCCTTTTGCCTGGCCCTTGAGCTAAGAGGAACCAGTGTCAAAACAATACTCAGTCCAAAACAAACATGCTCTCCCTTTGCCTGGCCCTTGAACTAAGAGGAACCAGTGTCAAAACAATACACAGTCCAAAACAAACATGCTCTCCTTTTGCCTGGCCCTTGAGCTAAGAGGAACCAGTGTCAAAAAAATACTCAGTCCACGTCTCCGAGCCTCATGCCGGCAGACCAACCCTCTGACAACGTACCAGTCCATATTAGTGAGGCCCTGGGCATTACAACCGTACTCTCAATCCCGCTCATGACAGCAACTCAATCCCGCTCATGACAGCAACCACTACTCAACGCACATCTCTGACCTAGCCATCTCTCCAATCCCCCCTGCCCTACTCACAACTCCTCCAACTCACCCTCGACAACCTGCCCCTTCTCCTTACCCTGCAACCTAAACTGTAATTTGTCGGCTTCGTCTTTCAGTTGCAGGCTCGATCGACCTCTCTGAACTACTTCTCTTCATCTTGCTCATCTGGAGTGGGGGCTCCTCGTCTTCCTCCTCAGATTCATCCATCGCTGGGTCTCCCGGATGCCTTAGGGTTGGAGCAGCCTTCAAGTTGCTCCGGTTTTCCACTCTCGCTTCCAGGTCTTCTTCCCCACTGGGATCAATGCGATATAAACCAGGCCTTGGATTTAGGACCTCAACAATGTGCCATTTCGTATCAAACCAATGGTTTTGCAGCTTACACCGGCCTATTTTTACATTGCTCCTCAGCAAAACCTCCTGGCCCACTTCCCAGCTACTCTCGTGGGCTTTCTCTTCTCTTTTTCTTCTACTTATTTCCTTACGTCTCCGAACATTGATCTCCACTGCTTCCTGCAATCTTCGTTGCCGGTCTCTAATCACCATCACCCACTCATCTACCGGCTCTGGGTCTACTTCCGGCCTAAGGTCAAACGGCAGGTTTGGTTCTCTCCCGTAAAACAACAGGAATGGGGAAAACCCTGTCGTGGCATGCGGAGATACTCTGGCAGATACTCTGGCCACCTATTCTTTTCCTCTGCCTCGAGGGTGGCCAGCAGACCGTGCAGGGTTCGATTGAACCGTTCCACCATGCCATTTCCCTGTGGGTGATATGCTGACGTCCTTATTTTCTTCACCCCAAAGGTGGCACAAGTTTGTCGGACCAATGCACTGCCAAAATTCCTTCCCTGATCGGTCAACAGTCGCTCAGGTGCACCCACTGCCAGGAAGATTCGATTCACCAGGATCTTTGCAATCGTCGAGGCTTTCTGGTCTTTGGTGGGAAAGGCCCAAGTGTAACGACTGTATATGTCAACCATTATCAGGACATTCTCCAATCCTTGCCGCTTGTCCAGCAAGGTGAAATCTGCGGCCAGTGTCTCTAATGGTTTGGCAGCTTCAATCGTCCCTACATGCAGTTGGGGTTTCGGCACTTCATCTTTTGCTACTCCACACCTCTCGCAGCTGGCTATGTAGTCTCGCACTGTTTCTCCCATGCCTGACCAGAACCCTCGCTCCTGCACCAGCGACAGGGTGCGATCTCGCCCCTGATGGCCAAACTCGTCGTGGCAGGCTCTAGTCAAAGCCTCCTGCAAGTTTGGAGTTAACACTGGCACCTCCCTCCATAGATTCTTCCCTTCGGGTCTTCTATGCCAAACAACATCTTCTCTTACTATCAGGGATTTCCTAGCTCGGTACATCTTGCGGAAATCATCATTTTGGAGCTCTACCTGTACCTCATCCTCCGGCAGCTCTCCCACCAACCATCTTCGCAGTTTTGTCATATAGTCCATGCCTTCTTGCTGCTTACGCAGCCCATCCATCGTCCACAGTTCCTTCCTTCCTGCCCCGTTCTCCTCTAGTACATGCATCGCTGTATACTCTTCTTCACTATCTTCCTCCTGTTCCGCCGGGATTCTAGATAGAGTATCCGCCACAATGTTGTTCTTCCCCGGCTTGTACTCTATAGTAAAGTTAAACTGCTCGAGATCCGCATTCCACCTACTTTCCACGGCACCTAGTTTAGCCTTCTCCCGGTGACTGAGTGGGTTGTTATCTGTATAGACTGTGAAATGTTTCCCTGCCAAATAATCCCTGAATTTATCCACTACTGCCCATTTGAGTGCTAACATCTCTAACTTACGAGAACTATAGTTGTTCATGTTACGTTCTGATTTCCTCAGGCCCCGACTCGCATAGCACACCGGATGCAGCCTGCCATCCTTCCGCTGGGACAGCACCGCACCTAGCCCACGAAAACTTGCATCTGTTTCTAATATAAACTCCTGAGTGAAATCTGGGCAAGCCAACACTGGTGTCTGCGTCACCTTGTCTTTCAGTTTCTCAAAAGCCTGTTGCTGTTCCTCTCTCCATTCACTATCTACCCGATCCTTAGATTTCCCATGCATCAACGCATGCAGTGGAGCAGCTATTTGGGCAAACCCTTTAACAAATTTCCTGTAAAATGATGTGAACCCTACAAAAGACCGCACATCTTTCACCGTCTGAGGGACTGGCCAATCTCTTATTGCCCTAATCTTCTCAGGATCAGCTGTGATGCCTTCAGCTGACACCTGATATCCTAAATAACTTACTTTTGAAGCCATTATTTCACACTTTTTAGGTTTAAATCTTAAGTTATTCTCCCTCATCCTGCAAAATAATTCCCTCAATCTGACTATATGTTGATCTATTGTACTTGAAAACACCATCACATCATCAAGGTATACAAGCAACGAGGAGAAGATCTTATCCCCTAAAATCCGCTCCATGTATCTCTGAAAGGTTCCCGGACTATTTGACAATCCCATAGGCAGTCGCCTGTAATCAAAGTGTCCGAAGCTTGTGCTGAAGGCAGTCTTTGGACGGTCTGAAGGTTTTACTTCTATCTGGTGATATCCCGCCGCCAGATCAAACGTTGAGAAAAACTGGGCCCCCGTCAGAGATTCTAGAGTTTCATTTATCCTAGGCAGAGGAAACGCATTGCGTACCGTGACCTTATTTAAGTCACGATAGTCAATGCACAACCTCAGCGTCCCGTCCTTTTTCCTCACTACTACAATGGCGGCAGAGTACGGACTCTCACTATGCTGAATTACTCCCTGATCTAACAGCTGGCTAATGTGCTGCTTCACCTCTGGTACCTGGTTTGGAGGGATCCTCCGATATGGCACCCGAACTGGCCTGTCTGTGGTCACTGGGATCTCATGCTGAACCCCAATAGCCTTTCCTATGGGCTGGCCCTCTTCTTCAAAAATATCACTAAACTCTTCTATTAAACACCTAACTGCACTCTCTTGTCCCTCATTCATTTCCTCCGTGTGCACTTTGACCTCCGTACGGGCATCCGGTTGCACTGTCCTCACATGCACCTCTTCACTGATGTCTTCCTCGACTTCCGTCCCCGAAGCCACTTTCCCAATCCGCCAATTGCCCCTCAAGCTCGTACGACTATCAGACAGATTTGCCACCAACACCTGGGTCATGCCTCTCATCACTCTTACAGCTGTCGGCAACACTATCACACCCTCAGGCATCCAACCTTCATCCTCTATTGTTAGAGGTTCAATCACTACTTCTTTGTCAGCTACCTGGCTTAATGAGGGAACACATACTGACAGCAACCGAGTACTCCAGGGAGGAATGGTTGGTCTTTCCTTCCTCTCTGTCATACAATACCCCAGGCTGATGGCCTCTATTGCACATAACTGCCTAACCTCATGCAAGCAATTTTCCCACTGAGCGGTGCTCCTGGCTTCCCTGCACAAGTGATACATGTGCGGCCAGATCTCCGCAACCTCCCCCAGCACATTCATCCCCAACAACCCGACATAAGATTGCCCCTTACCCTGGGTCTCAATCCCTGGACAAACCAACATCCCCACATCAGTGACTTCCACCCCACATACGACCATAGTGACCCGAATACACCCCACACACGGCACTGGAAACCCTGAAGCCCCTTTTACCCTTATTCGAGTGGGCTGCAACACCACGCCTGCAGGCTCCAGCTCCCGACGGTAGAAAAGTTCATCAATTAGCGACACTTCTGCCCCAGTATCTGCTAAACCCCACATTTCACGACCCGCTACCAGCACCGAGACCTTAGGACACTCTGCTTTCAGCCTTAAGGTACCTTCTGTTGTGATTAAATTTGTCATGCGAACCACGCTTGACCATGGGTCCGCTCTCTCTTGACTCATAACATCGCCGGTGGAATCTATTGGTGAGGCCAGGAACGGTTGGCGGGGACTGCCTGGCCTTGGCCATTTCCCGACCGCCAGTTCCGAGTGTTACTTCCAACTCGATACTGGCCATTGGCCACGTATCCCCTTGGGACACTCTCTCCTGGTCTGGACCCATTCGTGCAATTGAAACTGAAGTGGCCCTCTTGTCCACACGCATAGCACCTCGGGGGAATCGAGCCTCCAGTCTGCGGCTCGTTCTCTCTTCCTTTAGTCAGCGGTACCTCCCTCAAAGCCTCTCGTTTTTGTTCCGCCTCTCTCAGCCCCGTGATCCACTCGTCTAGACTATGGTGAGGATACTTCTTGATCTCATCCACTAACCACATACGGCTTTGTTCCTCCTTGAGCCCCCGAGTGATTGCATCTCCCAACAGGGCCTTACCATATTTATGATCATGGTGGTTCAACTCATCGTTTAAATCTAGCATAGCATCATAATATTCAAGAAGCGTTTCGTTGCTCCCTTGTTTCCGCGTCATCACCTTCTGAATGGCGTCGTACGTGGCCGTCTGCCCGCCGTATTGCTGCTTCAAATAACAAGTTAACTCATCTACGGTTTCCCAGTCTCTGCGTGCGTTGTATACGCGATCTGCCGCAGGCCCCGCAAGATGCCTTATTATGAATTGGATTCGACTGACTTCGTCTCCGTCTAGCAGCTTGAGGGTTCGGTCAACCTCTCTTAACCACTTTCCTACCTCTATTCCTGGCCTACCGTCGAACTTAGACATGGTCAACCCGGCCCCGAGACTAGCTCCCTCTCTACTATTGTCTCTCCTCATCTCCCACATTGTCTCATCATGCCGTATTTTATACTGTGTCTTTACCCTATCTAGTGCATCCCCCACCAGAGCTAGGTGTTGTTGGTGTTCCGTCTCTAACTGTTGCAATTGTGTGTGGTACTCCCCCCTTAACTGTTGTACATATACTCCATACTCCCCCCTGATTTGGTTCACCCATGCCTGACATTCCCCATTGATCTTCCCTTCTAACTGTTCCAATCGTTCCTGGTACTCACCCCGGATTTTCCCCTCTAGCTTCCCAATACGTTCCACGAACTCTTCTCTCAACTGCACCGTCAACCACAACAACCCCATTCCCACGGCGATCATAAGTAGAGTTGGGGTCACACTCTCTACCGTTTCCATCCACTCCATGATTACGCTCATTATCCCAACCACAGAACTATCAGTCACGAAATAAATAGAACTACGCTCTGCTGCCATTTGTAACCGGTCGGAATTTACTGGACTTTAATTTCTCACTTGACTTGAGGTTTATTTAAAATTAATAGATGGTAATGGCAGTGGAAGCGCCCCTTTGAGAAAAATCCCGAACCAGCACAAGAACACTTAAATCTACTAAACAAAATAAATTGTCCGTGACCCGTGGAAGGATAGCGTCTGTGACTGGGATGAATGAGACACACTGTTACATTTAGACACTTATATTCCCTCCAACACTACAAACACAATCAAATAATGGTACACCAATATGCGCACCTCTTAACTTGAACTTAAACACTACTCTGGGGAATAAAAGTTATACAGGATCTAGAAATAATAAGACTCTCAGGCAACAATAAATTTGGAGTATTAAGAAATGTTGCTTGCACAATGAACAGGCCTTAAAGGCACTCAACAAAATTATTATCAGTCACTGAGGAAATGGTAATAAAATGAGAAATTAAATACTCTACAATGAATAGGCCTTAAGGGCACTCAACAAAAATATATCAGCCACTGAGGAAATGGTAATAAAATGAGAAATTAAATACTCTACAATGAATAGGCCTTAAGGGCACTCAACAAAATTATAGCACCCCAACAGATGCACACTTCCTAACCTAACCTAACCACTACTCTGGGGAACAAGGTTATACCTGAGATCAGAATTATGAAGAACAATCAGAGGCATTAAAAGAATCAAATCACAGTATCACTCTGGTTCCACTTGATGGCACAAACATTCAAAACAATATTATCAAAATTATCTAGAAACTATTAAACTACACCCGTAATAAGGGAGGGAAAATGTTCCTCCAGGTATCTCCTAGAGACCTAGACTCACGGTCTCAGTGTGTGACCATTAGTCTACTCAGATAGCCTCAGTGTACTCCCAGTGCGTCCATAAAGCGGACGGGAGTGAGCCAATCAGACCTTGTACAGTTGAGAGAAGCTTTAGCGTCCCGTGTCGTTTAGTTGTCGGGAGCACTCGTTCACTCAAGAGATCCTTTGCTACCCCGCTAAACAGTGACAGGCCTACTTTGATCGGTCCAATGGCGACAATCGCCACCCTCAATCATCAACGGCAGTCTCAAACGGCAGTTAATCTCTCGCAGTCAACTCCGGGTCAACTCCAGTCAAGTGGGTTCTGGCGGAAACCCTGAAATGAACTCACTGTTAGCTCTAGTTTACTTTATCACTGCCCTATCTAACCCTGTCTGAGATCGAATGAGACTTACTTGTTATACTGCAATATTTCAGCACAGGTGACTAGGCCACGTGACTATTTCTGGGACAGACGCGCAGGGACGTCTTGTTTGCGTGAGTGCTATCCGGGACTGAGAGAGAGGCCGGGTCGTCTCTCAAGGCGTCAGCTTAGGTCTACGTGACCTATTTTCCGCCTAACTAATAACTCCTTGGGACACCCGTAACATTATTCAGACTGCTAAACGATCTATAATAATTTAAAATTCAATAATAGTCCCTTACTTCATGAATCGCATCATTATTAAATCGGTAAACTACATTTAATATCATATAGGCCTAGTTCCACCATCTCTCGCTAGGAGCGGGAAGCGCTCTCTCCCCTCCCATGACCTTGAACGCTCAGTGTTGCCAATGGCGGGGCATTCGAAATTACTCTGAAATTTCTGAATATTACATATATATATATATATATATATATATATATATATATATATTATATATATATATATATATATATATATATGTAACCGGTCGGAATTTACTGGACTTTAATTTCTCACTTGACTTGGGGTTTATTTAAAATTAATAGATGGTAATGGCAGTGGAAGCGCCCCTTTGAGAAAAATCCCGAACCAGCACAAGAACACTTAAATCTACTAAACAAAATAACTTGTCCGTGACCCGTGGAAGGATAGCATCTGTGACTGGGATGAATGAGACACACTGTAAAATTTAGACACTTATATTCCCTCCAACACTACAAACACAATCAAATAATGGTACACCAATATGCGCACCTCTTAACTTGAACTTAAAACACTACTCTGGGGAATAAAAGTTACACATGATATAAAAATTATTAGAAACTCAGGCAACAATAAATTTGAAGTATTAAGAACTGTTGCGTGCACACATGAAACAGGCCTTAAAGGCTTTCACACAATAATATCAGTCACTTAGGAAATGGTATTAAAAAATAAGAAATTAAATACCCTACAATGAATAGGCCTTAAGGGCACGCAACAAAATTATAGCACCCCAACAGATGCACACTTCCTAACCTAACCACTACTCTGGGGAACAAGGTTATATCTGAGATCAGAATTATGAAGAACAATCAGAGGCATCAAAAGAATCAAATCACAGTATCACTCTGGTTCCACTTGATGGCACAAACATTCAACACAATATTATCAAAATTATCTAGAAACTATTAAACTTCACCCGTAATAAGGGAGGGAAAATGTTCCTCCAGGTATCTCCTAGAGACCTAGACTCACGGTCTCAGTGTGTGACCATTAGTCTACTCAGATAGCCTCAGTGTACTCCCAGTGCGTCCATAAAGCGGACGGGAGTGAGCCGATCAGACCTTGTACAGTTGGGAGAAGCTTTAGCGTCCCGTTAGCAAGAGGGTTTCGCTAGCAGCTCGGGACACGTGGTGATGTGCCCGGAGTGGTATGAACTGATCACCCACTGCTGGTCCCGGGTCGTTTAGTTGTCGGGAGCACTCGTTCACTCAAGAGATCCTTTGCTACCCCGCTAAACAGTGACAGGCCTACTTTGCTCGGTCCAATGGCGACAATCGCCACCCTCAATCATCAACGGCAGTCTCAAACGGCAGTCAATCTCTCGCAGTCAACTCCGGGTCAACTCCAGTCAAGTGGGTTCTCACGGAAACCCTGAAATGAACTCACTGTCAGCTCTAGTTTACTTTATCACTGCCCTATCTAACCCTGTCTGAGATCGAATGAGACTTACTTGTTATACTGCAATATTTCAGCACAGGTGACTAGGCCACGTGACTATTTCTGGGACAGACGCGCAGAGACGTCTTGTTTGTGTGAGTGCTATCCGGGACTGAGAGAGAGGCCGGGTCGTCTCTCAAGGCGTCAGCTTAGGTCTACGTGACCTATTTTCCGCCTAACTAATAACTCCTTGGGACACCCGTAACATTATTCAGACTGCTAAACGATCTATAATAATTTAAAATTCAATAATAGTCCCTTACTTCATGAATCGCATCATTATTAAATCGGTAAACTACATTTAATATCATATAGGCCTAATTCCACCATCTCCCGCTATGAGCAGGGAGCGCTCTCTCCCCTCCCATGACCTTGAACGCTCAGTGTTGCCAATGGCGGGGCATTCGAAATTACTCTGAAATTTCTGAATATTTCATATATATAACTGTTAAGGATACCCAGTTCTGGTTCATTTTAATTCCGAAAATATTAATTTCAACATATGAGTGGAAAACAGTTTGAAATAAAGAAAAATCTTTTCTGGTGAGGAGAGCGAAGGGTTGTAGGGGACACCCTACAAAATATCACGAGCAAGAACTCTCTCTTGATCCACACGATGATTGGGCATCAGCATTTAGCCTACCACGGGCGATCTCACGAGCAAGCACTCGCTTCTGATGCAAAACTGATTAGGCATAACCATTTATCCAACCACGGGACTCCGTTCTTAGTCTCACCATGCTGATTGGCTATCGAACAGGGCGAGCATAGAACGTCGCTGGACCAATCACAGACAACCACTTGGGTATACGAGTATAAGGCAGCACTACCAATCAACTAATTAAGATCAGTGAACTGAGTTCAGCGTGAGCCACCGTTGTGAGAAGACGCACGTCGCAGTTACTCCTGACCCACACGCTTCCACTGCTTACGACGGCGCCTACCCAGACCTATTATCACCACACGCCACTCTCACATTGATTTGGATATATCGTCTCTGTTGAATTGACTTGCTTATTTCTTTGTGTTTTATGCTCACAATTCATAGTGCCCTCACCGATTCTCCCAGTATTAACGAACCCTGCGGGAACTGTCGTTAGGACAGGCCACAAAGGGGCTCCTTAGAGGGGTGTGAGCTGGGCCGGTGAGTTTAGCTGATTAGGTAGAGTAGGCTCCTCCTTTTAGGGGGGTCCTGTTGCAAAACCAGAGCCACTAACCTACGACCACCTTTGGGGGGAGGGGGGGGTTGGCTACGGCACTGGTCCTGGGGCAACAAGGAACTAGGTAGGTATAGTGAGCCTTCATTGTCAATTTATTGATTTAAGACGAGCGAGAGATACATAATCAATGGAAGGAAAATGCCACATGATGCTTCGGAAGGAAGACGACTTCTCCGACATGGACAATATTTCCCCTGCAATCCACCCCGTGGCAGAACCACCCACCGCCGCGATTCCGACTGTGATGAAGTACAAGATTCCCAAGGAAACCGAGTTCGACCATGCATACGAGGTAGTAGTAGCACTGGAACTGGAATACAAGAACATCACGTTCAGTGTGAAGCCCAATCTAGTTGGAGACTTGATACTTTCCGCCCAAGACCACAACACAGCCAAGATCCTCAGCGTTGTCACCAATTTCAACGGGAAGACGATCAAGATAATACCATTAGACCCCGAGGAGAAAACAACCAGAGATGGTCCTACTACGATATCCTCTGGAACTACTTGTAGAAGTCATCATAAAACATCCAAAGGTGACCAAGGCAGAGCGCTGTGTTACGAGTCAGGACAAAGCACAGACAAGGCAAGTGCTAGTGGACATCAAGGGGACAGTCCCAGAGGAGGTAGACTAAGGCAACTGGGGGACTTACAAGCTGCGTCCTTTTGTCCCAGAACCACTACGATGCTACAAATGTCAGAAATTTGGACATCACCAATCCAGGTGCCACAAAAACGTGAGATGTGGCGTTTGCAGCCAAAGCCACATGACAGAAATGTGTATTCAAAAACACAAGGACGAAACCATAACGACAGCCAAGTGCCCAAATTGTGGAAAGAAACATCACGCTTGGAGCACATCATGCCCAGAGAGGAGAGAGCGGATGAAAGTTGCAATGGCGAAAGTTCAACCACAATACATAACAGAAGCACCTCAGAGCACATTCGTGTGGGGTCAACAACGACAGAATACGGTCAACCCAACACCCACTCCGCCCTAACTGTCAGAGGATTCCTTCCCTGCACTTCCTCCACCAGGCTACAGGACAAAATTGAAGACACCGGGACAAAATCAGTCCATGCAGGAAACCAAGACAAACCAGTGGACTCCTCAACCGCAGCTCCAAAGCTGTGTAGCAGTAAAAGGACAGAACACTCCAATATTGGTGGAGAACACCATATTGCCTGGGACACTGCAACCCCTTCAGGCGACCACCCAACTGAATACACCCCAGCCTGCCAGTCTACAAGCGACATTCACCGAAGAACAAATAAAACAGATGATCACTATTATGATAGTGACTTTATCTACGATAATGCAGAAACAAGATACCAGAACCGAAAATATAATAAATGCAGTTATGGCACAGCTCACAGAAAAGATGCAGGAAGACCAGACCCCCAAAACTCCACAACTACGAGTGGAACACACGACGCCCTTGAGACAGATATCAGACAAGAGGAAGAACTTGCCATCCAAGAGATCACTCAAAACCGTGAAACCTCAAGCCCCTTGCAACAGATCACGAGGAATAGAACAACAAACACAGACCGTCAGCAAACACACGATCACAGACAAGAGCGACATCACCCTGAAGAGAGAAGAAAAAACTCCAGAGATTCCACCTCCTGCTCCTCCCTCAGAGCAGGTGCCCAAGAAACAGCCACCACTCCTAACGGACGAGGAGGAGAGCGACTCGACCATGAATGCCGAGAGCAACTACAGCACCAGCGACGAGGAGATAATGATAGAATAGCCCCACCTCCTTGTCATCTCAAGATAACACAGTAGAATGTACAAGGCCTGTCCAACAAACGGCATACTGTACAAGTAGCAGCCTTAGCTAAAAATATTGACGTCATCGTTCTGCAAGAAACCCTGATGTCCAAAGATAAGCAATTCCGCTTGCCTGGATACCAACAGTACTCTGTACCAAAGGGGCCCAACCCCCATGGCAGCATGGTTCTCCTCAGGACGACCATCCCCAGTTCAGAAATAGAACCAGTTCACTGTGGAGATGGAGTAGAGGTACAAGCTGTTCGGATACACCTGGCAAACGACAGTCTTGTAGTATACAATATCTATAAACCGCCACCCAAACGACTAGAAGCCGGTAAACTACTGGCACAAGCAACACAGGAACTTGTGCACATTGCTGGGGACTTCAATGCCCACCATCCAACGATCAATTCGACCACAAGAATGAACCGAGATGGACATCACCTCGTGGAACTGCTGACACATGTTCCAGAAATAACGCTCATTAATACTGGGGAACCAACACACATACTAGGAGGAACATTGGACCTCACATTCATCTCCACTGAGCTCGTTCCAGTAGCTCAGTGGGAGATAGATGATGAACTGACCAGTGACCACTTTGCAACAAGAACTACTTCTTCCTCCTCCCCCACGTCCGCCACCCAGATTGAATACCAAGAAAGCAAATTGGAAATTATATCAAGATGAACTCCAAAAATGGTTTTCGAACTATGAACCAGCAGAAGATATTGACCAATTAAACCAGGACCTTACTGGTGCCATACAACACGCAGCAGAGAAAGCAATACCAAAACCAACACTACAAATAGACACCACAAAGACTACTGGTTCTACAATGACGAAGTCAGAGAACAGAATCACAGAATCAACACATTCAGAAGACATCTCCGACAATACCCTTCCCCTGAGGAAGTGAAACTCTTGAGAGCTGCTGTTCAACATGCTCGTCAAATTACTCAGAAAATTAGGGAAGACAAATGGCTCGAGTGGTGCGCAACCTTTAATGCACACACCAGCCTGAGTGAACTCTGGAGAAAACTAAGGATAGCAACAGGAAAACTGCCCAGATCTCCAGCCCACCCCCAGCCACTACAGGAAGCAAATCGCTTGGCAGAGCACTTTGCAGAACGCTCGTCATCAGTTCTGAGGGGCAGTGGGCGAAATTAGAAGTTGCCCAGAATAACGCTATGAGAGCCATTGTCAAGGCATCTATGTGGAAAAAAATTGAAAACTTACACAAGGAGACAGGTCTCACATCTCTCCAAACCAGAGCGGAACGATAAACAGCGTGCTTTGCAACAAAACTGATTACCAGGGCTCGGGAGGGTGACATCAAGAATGGACTCTTACGATCACTGAACCTTAACAGAGATGTCTTTAACATGAAAACATGGCTATTGTGCGCAGCTGACGCTGTAAATCGACTGAAATTGAAGGACACAATCCTCAGCCAAGGACCTGGTACAATGAGTCCAGAATACAGCACCCCAGCACCGTGGGAGTCCCCGCCAGCAGTCTTCAACATTCTACAAACTGGGACAAGAAAGGCTGGCTGTAACCCACATGAGCTCCGACAGGTAGCAGAGAGAAACATGAAGGCTCTAACACCACACAATAGTACAGTGTATTACACATACGGTTCTGTAGAGACCACCAGTACGAAGACAGGAGCGGCCTTCACTATAGAAGGAGGTAACACGTCCCTTTGGAGAGCCTCAGATGGATGCTCTACTTTGCAAGTTGAGCTAGCTGCCATACTTGGAGCCCTAAGACAGTGAGACACGCTTCCATAAACAGTCAACAAGGCGTTGTAATACACACTGACTCACGATGTGCTATTGAAGCACTACAACATTCATCTCATAACATCCGTTATTGGACTACTGCAAGGTTTAAAACAACAAGATAGGCAAGTTATCATTAACTGGGTGCCCAGTCATATCGGAATCCCAGGGAATGAACGAGCTGATGCTGCTGCCAAGGCTGCGTTAGAACAGCGAAACATTGAGATGAACATCCCGCCCAGTCAGGAGCAGATAAAGAAGACCACAATAACACGAACTGCCCAGTGGAAAATAGAGAAACACAGAAGATTAACACCAGTATCAAGATCAGCCAGGTGGTACTATCTGGTCACGAACTATGAGAGACCACCATTCATGAAGGATATAACAAGAAGGGAAGAAGTCAACTTCCACCGACTGAGACTAGGATACCCATGCCTTTGGGAAATAATTGTATCAGCACCAGCAGAGCAGCGCATATGCAAGACCTGCGACAGCAGAGCAGAAAACACACCACAGCACTACCTCATAGAGTGCCCTGGAACACAATTAGCTAGGAGAAACATACAACCCCCTATCACAGCAGAGAAGGTTGCCAAAAAGCTAACCACCAACCACTCTCAAGAAACCCTACAGTTTCTTACCGAGCATCCCCCCCCCCCCCCCACACTAGTGGTGGAGATGTACATTTAACCAAAAAGACGCTGGTGATTTATCCCAGTAGTGGGTGGACCAGCATTTTAGTTTTAGGTTCGCGTAGGTAATATTCCTATAAAATAAATTAAAAAAAAAAAAGATCCGTTTCAAAACTCTTCCTCTTCAACTAGATCCGTTCCTTCTCTGGCATAAACTCAAAAACTGTACAGCCTCGTTCAAGATTCTTCGAACACCGCTGGAGACAGCTGGCAACTCAGGCTGTTTGTTTACTATAGTACGTAGTAAAAATTGTGAATGAATGTAAAAGTGATCGATGATTGGTTACTTAGTTCCCAGTTGCTTAATTAATAGTTGGGCTCTGTTGTCTTGCTTATCATTAATTTATACTAATATTATCTTCAAACGTGTAACCATTTTGGAAAATTAATCCAGTCGTATGTAACATATGATAAACAGATTTCTTTCTAAAGACGCTGATTTCATGCAACGCAAACTGCTGTTTTAATTCGGTGAAGGATTAAGCAGAATTATCGGTTCACTGCTACCTGTAGGAAGTGTGTGTGTGTGTGTGTGTGTGTACTTGGGTTCATACAAAGGAGTGTTAGTTACAAGACTAGCGACGTCATCCTAAAACTGTATCGTGCTCTTGTGAGACCATACCTGGATTACGCAGTTCAGTTCTGGTCACCATATTACAGAATGGATATAGAATCCTTGGAAAGAATTCAGAGGAGAATGACAAGACTAATCCCGGGCATTAGCAACCTTAAGTATAGAGACAGGTTAAAGCATCTTAATTTGCACTCCCTTGAGGGGCGACCTGATAGAGGTGTATAAGTGGAAGGCAGGGCTAAACAAAGGGGGCATTACAAAGGTACTCAAACTATCCAACCAGGAGCGAACTCGTAACAATGGTTTTAAATTAGACAAATTTAGATTTAGGCGTGAAATAGGTAAACACTGGTTTGGAAACAGTAGTGGGTGAAGGGAACAAGTTACCAAATATCATCATTAACTCGAATACGCTGAATAGCTTCAAACATAGGTTGGATGCTTATATGAGCAATAGGGGTTGGGTGTAAACGGGACTGCCCAGAATGGGCCAATAGGCCCGCTGCAGTTTCCTCCATTCTTATGTTCTTATGTGTGTGCCTTAACATGTGTGTGTGTGTGTGTGTGTGTGTGTGTGTCCACACACAGGGTGCTGAAATGCGTCTAGAATGGCAGCATTATGTTCGTGTTAAGGTGCAAGCACTGCTTGCTCCTCCTCGCTTTCTTCTGCGGCAGCTGGCTAGCCCTCGTGGCGACCAGAGAAGCAACTTGCATAAGTCTTCCCTGCCAGTACACAACCTCCTCACCTTCAAGACTCCTGCTGGGACCTCGTGGCAACACACGGTAACTGAGTGCCTCGTGGGCCCAGGCTAAATCAGCAGGGGATATCGAAGCAGCAGTGGGCCCCAGAAGGACGGCGCATAAACCCACTGGCAGGTGGACACGTCCTGGCGCCTCCCAACCACTGCCCCACTGCCTTGCGGATTAGCCTTGGTAGGTATAAGGCGACGAGAGTAAACCCTGAACGAAAAATCTGCAGTGGAGCCCCACATCAGGTAGACATGCTTATAGAGCTCCAACAAGACCCCAACGGCAGTGCAGGCGGAAGAGGTGACCACCATGGAAACCCAACGACTACACTGGCGGACGAAGGCAATGCCTGATGGACAGAATACTAAGGTGACACCCCCAAAAACTAGGCTATCGGCAGTCCATTGCGACTCCACCTCTCCACAGTCGTTGCAACACTTTCACTACTGGATCAGGAAAAGGGAGAGCCAAGATGTGTGGTTGCAGCCTGCGCGTCTGCCTCACCACATAAATCAATTCACGTGCAGCCATCATACAGTTCATCATACCTTTCCTCATCATCAAAACCCCCATACCCCCAAAAGTCCCATGGCGACGGACGAGTGGCGTCGGGGACAAGCAGAGATGACTACCGGGAGTCACTAGTCACAACTCTGCACATGGGCGGCATAGATAAGAAGGTAGTTTATGCACTGGGATCTAGGCAGCAGTGCAATCCCGCCCTGTCTTTGCGACTGAGCACATGGGGAGGAGGGGCTAGAAAAGGTGCCCTAAACAGCCTGCCTAAAAATCCAACCTGACTGGGCAACCGCACCCAGTAAGGTCATCCTTATGCGGTCGAAAACACAACCAAAATCACAGATCTAAACAAAAACAAACCATACAACCTATTATGATCGATGCATGGAATGTCAGGACCCTTCTGGGTACTGGCACAAATGTGCGTCCTGAAAGAAGAACTGCCCTTACGGCAAATGAGCTGGCTAGGTGTAACATCGACAGAGCCCCCATCAGTGAGTCCCGGCTCCCAGATGAAGGCCAACTCACAGAACGGGGGTCTGGCTACACCTTCTGGAAGGTTTACCCTGCTGCAGAGAGAAACCACATTAATGGAGTTGACTTTGCCATCCGCCAATGCATCCTACACAGGCTAACTGAAATGCCTATTGGGATCAATGACTGCCTCTTGACGCTTAGAGTCCCAATGAATCACTCAGGTCATGCCTTCTTTATCAGTGCATTCGCCCCAACACTAGATGCAGGAGATGACATCGAGAAGGCCCTTTATGCCGACCTCGACAGAGTGCGAACCTCTATCCCCAGAGAAGACAAGGTTGTGCTCCTTGGCGACTTCAATGCCAGAGTTGGCATAGATGTTAACATTTGGCAGGGATCCATAGGGAGAAATGGACTGTGCAAATGTAATCCCAATGGCCTACTGCTCCTCATTTTCTTGGAATACCTACTTTATTTTCCTGCTTAAATTGTACCACTAAAACCATTATATTATAGATTTCAGGCTCTCAACTGGCTCGGCCATGTTAATATTGTTATTATTGTTGATTCTGTATCTGTTTTCCTGGCTAAATAAACTGTATCAATATATCAATTTCAATTGTAGTGAAAAGGACTCGCACACTAATCGGGACGTCCCAGGGTGTTAGTGATTAAACTAATGTGTGAGTTTCTGCACCCAACTTTCCTTCCTCCTAGTGCTTCTCCCTCTTTCACTGCTTATGATATCTCCCTCTTTCTCTGTAGTCTGCGCCGTCATCATAACTGGCAATTTTCAACATATTCAATACACGCTTGCATGAGAGCAGTCAGGTTGTTGTGGAGGCGACATAGGGAAGTGTCTCATATAAGAATGGCAGTCATAAAGGATGAATGTAAGAGAACTAAGTTTTTTTTATTTACTCTAACAAATTATATCTATAAAAGAATAAAATATTTTCTGCCAGATGATACACAGTACAAAATTGATAGTATATTAGAGAGGATCCCAAAGCCCCCTGGCAGATAATGCCACACTTAACTCATATTTTTGGTCTTGTATCATGCCTAATAAAATGGTTTCTCAAGAGCTGTTGGTTTTGTTGGTACAATCCTCATATCAGTCAAAACATTCCCTGTGCCATGAAACAACTAGAAATTTACGGTCAGGGAAGATGATGCTTTTAAATGCGTTTGTCTGCCCTAGAAACACTTATCTTGACTGGCGGTCTTATCAGCCGAAATATTTTTCTCATGACCCCAACACACTTAACAGAGCTCAATAACCTCATTCTCGATTCATGCTTTCGCTATCGCAGCCTACCCTGTATATATCCAAATCCTGGTCACCGTTGGCTCATTACTTTCAGACTATTAGTTTCCCTTTTATTTACTTAACTATTATTGTTTTACTAATTATGAAGCAATTGTATACGTGCAGATACAATGTACAGACAGAGATATATCACAATAATCACAGCACACAAACACTACTCGCTGTCAACGTAGTGAATATCATCGTGAACACAAGACAAGTGAGACAGATGTTTTTTAGTTAAAAGAAAGTGGCTTATGTAACAGGACCCTTATTATTGCTCTTTAATTATTTTGGTCTCCGTCGTCAACCACTCTCTTTCTACCTTTCATTCTCTCCCTTCTCTCAACATCTCCCTCTCTTTAAATCTGTCCTCTTACATTCCTCATATTACTCCCTCATCTCCTCCCCTGCTTCTTCTCTCCCCCAACATCATCACTTGCAAGTCAGAATCATGAACTCTGATCTAGAAGAACTGAGAAATGCAGAGAGACCTGGTAGTTGTAGTATTAGTAAATATGACAAATTTTGTGACAAGACATACCGGTATGGCCAGCATAAGGACAAAACCAGACAGTGTGATGTAGTCGTGGCCAGAATTAGGCTAGGATACAGACACATCTGGCAAGTTAGTGACACTGTACCCATATCGGAACACACAGCATGTAAACTTTGTGATAAACCTTTAAAGCATACACTTGAACACTATATTATTGAATGTGACACTGTCAAAGACTTCAGGCCACCTGGGTTATTGTATCATAAACTTTTTAATTACTACATGGAATCGGGGGTGCTTGAGGACATTCTTGCTGTTCATCCCAATTAGAATATGACGTTCAATGTATATGAACCACTGTCTTGCATGACAGCGAACAGTGACATCACCCACATGACTCTGACCTATATATATATACTGCTAATGAATATGATCTACTTCTTTGTGAATGAACCTCTGTCCTGCGTGGTAATGAGAAGTGATACCACCCTCAGTGTCAAGACCTGACTGAATTACTCAGAATAGGCAAACTGTACTCCAAGCTTTGTCAATAAATTTGTTAAACTAAATTAAACTTGCCTTACCCTCCTCCCTTCAAAAACTGCATCGTCATTGTGACTATATGAACACATCCTCGTCACTGGGTTGAGAGGAGACGAGGAAGGGGTGAACGAGGGGGGGGGGGTGAGTGGGGTAGTAGAGAATGGGAGGCCATGTGTAGGAGAGAGGTGAGCGAGGGAGAGGTGAGTGGGGAAGAAGTTGAGTGGGGAAGAAGTTGAGTTGGGAGAGAGGAGTTGAGGGGGTTAATTTTGGAGGGGTGAATGGGAGAGAGGGAGTTGGAAAGAGGTGAATAGAGGAAAGGATATTGGGGGAGAGGTGAATGAAGGAGTTGGGGTGGGGAGAGGTGAATGAAGGAGTTGGGGTGGGGAGAGGAGTTGAGGGAGAGGGATAAGGAAGAGGTGACAAGGGGAGACACGGATTAGGGGAGAATTTAATTGGTAGGATTATTTTTTTTATTTTTTTTTTTTTGCCGTAAACAGCGGCTTGTTTACTATATAGTACTTCTCAGATGTAAAGGCCTGGGAATTAGGGATTGAAATCCCTTACCAGACTAACCAGGTTCTTATTAAAGGAAAGTCAAGGACCATGGTTTTCTGAGGAATAGCAAACAACCGTTTGAGATTGACATCTCTTTACTATAAAAAATATTACAAAACTCTGACACCACTCAACAAACATCAAATAACTACGGGAGTCAAACAATTAATGCAGTCAACAGTTAATGGAGTTAATCAATTAAGGAAAGCAAACAATTAAAGGAATGAAACAATTAATGGGAGTCAGCAATTGATAGAATCGAACAATAAAGGGGAGTTAGCAATTAATGGAATCAAACAACCATAGAATCAAACAATGAACAGATATTTCCTACGGAAGTGGCCCTGGGGGAAGGTTCTGGAACACGGTGATGCACACTCAGGGTAGGGAAGCGTCCATTCAACTCCACACTTTGCCGATTGTCTTGAAAAGGCAGGAGAACACCGGGGCACAGACGGAATGAGATGAACTGACGGTCGTGGTATGTGGTAGTGGTAGATGACCAGAGAATTGACAGTCGATAGGTGAAGGTCTGGGGACAGCCCACGAGCCCAGGACCTATGATGAGATCACAGCCAGAATTTGACGAACAGCGGGGTAGCTAGATAGTGACTGTATGGCGGCTGCGGTGTATCTGCCGGACGAACAACAGAACACGTAAAATGTGTAGCCACACACTCAAGAACTCCTTTCAAGACTTAGAAAAATATCATCTTTTAGGGGTAGGTCTAAGCATTGCTTTAATATTGGTGGCAAGATACCTGATACATTAAGAATATATCCAAATTTGTACACCTAGGTGTCCTAGCACAATAAGTCAACGCCATCATCAAGACCTGCATATATGTAAGAGGGCCTTAGTCGACCAGTGACATCATCTTGCGGTATACCTGTCTTGTTATTTGCGTCACTCATGTTTGACTCGAAATATCGTAAAATGGTGAACAATAGTTAACTGGTGCCCGTTTACACTTGTTTGTTAGTTTCGAATTCACCATAAAGTTCTTCCCTGAATACAGTTTTAAGGGTTCTCATTAATATTTGTCATGCAGTAATTGGCAACTCAGATCTACGTGCTAGTAGCGACATTGCTCAGCCACCCACTGTACCACAAACTGCTCACCGCCGGACACACACACACACACACACGCACACTCACGTCTACCAAGAGCCTTCTCCAATATGTCTGATAACAGTAAGTGAAGAATGCATTTTTTGTATATCTAGTTCTCTACAAAAGCGGACCACCATTATTATTAACATCAAATAATGGTGTATATCACACACAAATATATTTTTGTTTGCTAAACATAGTAAGAATCAACTCCCTTTAATACTGTTCAGGCTTCGTACAAGTGAACATGATGTTGCTATACATTTATTTGTTTATTCACTAAAATTATGTCCCGCAAAATTGTCAAGATTAATACACCTCCCTCCACCCACAACCCGCCCATCCTCCCATGTCCACTAGGGTGTGTCAATTTAGGGGGTGAACTGGCTAAATTGAAAATCGAGTAATTTGGTAGCAATTTATTGTAGTCTTTAAGCATGCAAAACAATATTCTGGCATAAATTTTTTGTTATAATAAGTCCTACCTACATCAAATGGATTTTTAAATGTACATATTTGTGAATTTATAACATAACCAGCGTTTGCACACATGTTACTGTTTCAAGTTTCAAATTATTATATTTTATTATCCGTAGTCTATTTGAAAGTAACCAATGCCTTCATACTCTCTTTGCTTTGGTTTCTTGTCATCAGTAGTCTGCTTGCTATTTGTGCTTTGATGTAACCTTCTCGCCTCTCGTGGCTGTAAACATGGCCCGCTGCTTCTGTGACCATTTTCACACATCTCTCCACACTTTGAGTGTGGGAAGGCCACTTCGGCACCTGCATTGGAGTCTCTTTAAGGTTTCTCAATTCTTGGCTAGTTAGACTTGTTGTCAATGGTGGCTCTAAGACTTCCAAACTCAAGTCAACCAATTCTGACAATTTGGTGGCATTGACGTATATTGGGGGAACTTTTCTTGAATGAAACGAACAGTCTCCCAACTGGTCGTCATCTATAGCGTTCCTCTAATCTTTAGAATGACTTCTACAGCCTCGGTTCGGAGATTGGTACATTGACTGCAAAGCATTGCTTGCAAAACTGCTTCTGATCGAGCATACCAAGCGGACCTTCTTGCCACAGGTAACACGATGTCCCTCACTACCTTCCTCTGTGTTCTTACAAGCTGCAATTGAAATAAAAGGTGATTGGGCCCATCCACCCACATAGGATTAAGTTTCACACTAAACCACTGGGGAAGATAAACTCCAATAATAAATACAACCAATTAAACCTCAAATTCTTCAGCACTTTGCCCTTCAATTCGTGTTTTGGAAATCCAAATCCTGCAGAAACGAAGAGCTGTAGTTAACCAACGGCTGTGACTGACAGGTCCAATCTCCAAGAGAGCCAATGACTGAGGCACTTCTCCTGATCTTATTGCTTGGGCAATACGATAAGCATAGGAATTGATCTGTGCTGAGATCTTTGATGACTCCTTCAGACAACGCCGGAAGGGGAGGGCCAACTTCGACCTTTGGAAAGGTTGTATTTATTTCTAGTTGTGTTGCTTCATTCCAGCATGATGCCAAGGGGACCTGACCACTTGTTGTTGCTCTTTGTAGGACCATCAAGTTCCTGGATGAGATGACGAAGAGGTAGCTCGCCTGAATGTAAATCACATACAATCCAAACAAGTCTTCTTCCTAGTTTTTTCTCTAAATGCGTCATTACACCCCCCTGCCATCCGGTGTTCACTGCAGTTGAATCTCCACCAACAGCCTGCAGTGAACTGCCAAGTCCTCTCTCCTGAACCCAACATAAAATATGATCAGCAATGACCTCTGCAAGTTCTTCCCTTCTACTTCAGTTTCGGGAGCAAAGTGAAACAAAAACCGACCACCAGGCTCAGAACAGACAGAGTAGTGTTCTTCTTTGATGAGACCTGGAAACTTTCTGTTCACTCCCTCTACTTCTAGCAAAACTTTTGTGTCATCTATTCTTCCATCAAACAAAAGACAGGAGAGCCCTCCCTCGCTTAAATCTTTTTCATGCTGATCAGATATTTCCTTCATTATTTTTTCTTGTGCTCTTCTAATTTTATTATGATCTATCACCAAAGATACATCCTCTCGGCTGATGAGGCCTGCATCTATCCAAGCGGGCAGTTGCAATTTCTGCAGCCTCACGAAGTCCAGCATGGTGGCGAATACTAGCTAAAGCAATGTTTGAAATATTTCTTGTGTTGTATTTCATTTTCTTTGGTAAAGGTTCAGATGGCTCTTTGGAACTATCATCTGATGTTGCTTCCTGTTCATCAGAAGAACTATCAAAGAAGTGATAAAACATCTTGACACAGCTCTTCCTCTCTTTGGATGGCTTCTTCACTCTTCATTTTTCTTCTTTTGTTCCCTCTCTCGGATTTGTTCTCTCTTCTTGGCATTAGCAATCTGCTTCTTTGTTTCTGAATAATCTATTGAACCCATTTGGCATACTTCCTTGGCCTTCTGCCTTTGTCCTCTGTGCCTTTATAAATTCAAGCTCTAAAACAGGGATCTTCTTTTCACGAGGACAACCACAATCAATGTGGGAATTATTTTCTCTCCTTCCCTGAGTGAGAACAGTTGGATTCAGAACATAATGGTATGGAGCACCTTGCAGGTCAAATGTCAAACAGAGTATCAAGTGTGTGCAGAAATTTCATTTTTCCTGGCCAAGTTTCCTTTACCAAGTGATGTTTCAACTGCTTTGGTGCCATAATTTCGTTAGTTTTAGCTCAATAGTTCGACACTGAATTAATCACAGGTGAAGCGGGGCGCGGGGGGGTCAGAAAACGGGGGAGGGGGGGGGGG
>CAUDMG010003069.1:0-115000 GCA_958450375.1 Homarus gammarus
NGGAGGGAGATGGGGAGAGTGTGGAGGGACAGGGAGGGAGGGGATGGGGAGAGTGTGGAGGGACAGGGAGGGAGGTGGATGGGGAGAGTTTGGAGGGACATTGAGGGAGGGGATGGGGAGAGTGTGGAGGGACAGGGAGGGATGAGATGGGGAGAGTGTGGAGGGACAGGGAGGGAGGGATGGGGAGAGTGTGGAGGGACAGGGAGGGAGGGAGGAGATGGGGAGAGTGTGGAGGGACAGGGAGGGAGGGAGATGGGGAGAGTGTGGAGGGACAGGGAGGGAGGGAGGAGATGGGGAGAGTGTGGAGGGACAGGGAGGAAGGGATGAGATGGGGAGAGTGTGGAGGGACAGGGAGGGAGGGAGGGATGGGGAGAGTGTGGAGGGACAGGGAGGGATTAGATGGGGAGAGTGTGGAGGGACAGGAGGGAGGGGATGGGGAGAGTGTGGAGGGACAGGGAGGCATGAGATGGGGAGAGTGTGGAGGGACAGGGAGGGAGGGGATGGGGAGAGTGTGGAGGGACAGGGAGGGAGGGAGATGGGGAGAGTGTGGAGGGACAGGGAGGGAGGGGGATGGGGAGAGTGTGGAGGGACAGGGAGGGATGAGATGGGGAGAGTGTGGAGGGACAGGGAGGGAGGGAATGGGGAGAGTGTGGAGGGACAGGGAGGGAGGGGATGGGGAGAGTGTGGAGGGACAGGGAGGGAGGGAGGAGATGGGGAGAGTGTGGAGGGACAGGGAGGGAGGGAGGAGATGGGGAGAGTGTGGAGGGACAGGGAGGGAGGGAGGAGATGGGGAGAGTGTGGAGGGACAGGGAGGGAGGGGATGGGGAGAGTGTGGAGGGACAGGGAGGGAGGGAGATGATGGGGAGAGTGTGGAGGGACAGGGAGGGAGTGAGGAGATGGGGAGAGTGTGGAGGGACCGGGAGGGAGAGAGATGGGGAGAGTGTGGAGGGACAGGGAGGGAGGGAGGAGATGGGGAGAGTGTGGAGGGACAGGGAGGGAGGGAGGAGATGGGGAGAGTGTGGAGGGACAGGGAGGGAGGGAGGAGATGGGGAGAGTGTGGAGGGACAGGGAGGGAGGGAGGAGATGGGGAGAGTGTGGAGGGACAGGGAGGGAGGGAGGAGATGGGGAGAGTGTGGAGGGACAGGGAGGGAGGGAGGATGGGGAGAGTGTGGAGGGACAGGGAGGGAGGGAGGAGATGGGGAGAGTGTGGAGGGACAGGGAGGGAGGGAATGGGGAGAGTGTGGAGGGACAGGGAGGGAGGGGATGGGGAGAGTGTGGAGGGACAGGGAGGGAGGGAGGAGATGGGGAGAGTGTGGAGGGACAGGGAGGGAGGGAGATGGGGAGAGTGTGGAGGGACAGGGAGGGAGGGAGAGATGGGGAGAGTGTGGAGGGACAGGGAGGGAGGGAGGAGATGGGGAGAGTGTGGAGGGACAGGGAGGGAGGGAGATGGGGAGAGTGTGGAGGGACAGGGAGGGAGGGAGATGGGGAGAGTGTGGAGGGACAGGGAGGGAGGGAGATGGGGAGAGTGTGGAGGGACAGGGAGGGAGGGAGGAGATGGGGAGAGTGTGGAGGGACTGGGAGGGAGGGATGGGGAGAGTGTGGAGGGACAGGGAGGGAGGGGGATGGGGAGAGTGTGGAGGGACAGGGAGGGAGGGGATGGGGAGAGTGTGGAGGGACAGGGAGGGAGGGAGGAGATGGGGAGAGTGTGGAGGGACAGGGAGGGAGGGGATGGGGAGAGTGTGGAGGGACAGGGAGGGAGGGGATGGGGAGAGTGTGGAGGGACAGGAGGGAGGGAGGAGATGGGGAGAGTGTGGAGGGACAGGGAGGGAGGGAGAAGATGGGGAGAGTGTGGAGGGACAGGGAGGGAGGGACAGGATGGGGAGAGTGTGGAGGGACAGGGAGGGAGGGATGAGATGGGGAGAGTGTGGAGGGACAGGGAGGGAGGAGATGGGGAGAGTGTGGAGGGACAGGGAGGGAGGGAGATGGGGAGAGTGTGGAGGGACAGGGAGGGAGGGAGGAGATGGGGAGAGTGTGGAGGGACAGGGAGGGAGGGAGGAGATGGGGAGAGTGTGGAGGGACAGGGAGGGAGGGAGGAGATGGGGAGAGTGTGGAGGGACAGGGAGGGAGGGGATGGGGAGAGTGTGGAGGGACAGGGAGGGAGGGAGGAGATGGGGAGAGTGTGGAGGGACAGGGAGGGAGGGAGGAGATGGGGAGAGTGTGGAGGGACAGGGAGGGAGGGAGGAGATGGGGAGAGTGTGGAGGGACAGGGAGGGAGGGAGGAGATGGGGAGAGTGTGGAGGGACAGGGAGGGATGAGATGGGGAGAGTGTGGAGGGACAGGGAGGAGGGAGGAGATGGGGAGAGTGTGGAGGGACAGGGAGGGAGGGAGGAGATGGGGAGAGTGTGGAGGGACAGGGAGGAAGGGAGGAGATGGGGAGAGTGTGGAGGGACAGGGAGGGAGGGAGGAGATGGGGAGAGTGTGGAGGGACAGGGAGGGAGGGAGGAGATGGGGAGAGTGTGGAGGGACAGGGAGGGAGGGAGGAGATGGGGAGAGTGTGGAGGGACAGGGAGGGAGGAGGAGATGGGGAGAGTGTGGAGGGACAGGGAGGGAGGGAGATGGGGAGAGTGTGGAGGGACAGGGAGGGAGGGAGGAGATGGGGAGAGTGTGGAGGGACAGGGAGGGAGGGAGATGGGGAGAGTGTGGAGGGACAGGGAGGGAGGGATGGGGAGAGTGTGGAGGGACAGGGAGGGAGGGAGGAGATGGGGAGAGTGTGGAGGGACAGGGAGGAGGGAGGAGATGGGGAGAGTGTGGAGGGACAGGGAGGGAGGGAGGAGATGGGGAGAGTGTGGAGGGACAGGGAGGGAGGGAGGAGATGGGGAGAGTGTGGAGGGACAGGGAGGGAGGGAGAGATGGGGAGAGTGTGGAGGGACAGGGAGGGAGGGAGGAGATGGGGAGAGTGTGGAGGGACAGGGAGGGAGGGAGGGATGGGGAGAGTGTGGAGGGACAGGGAGGGAGGGATGAGATGGGGAGAGTGTGGAGGGACAGGGAGGGAGGGAGGGATGGGGAGAGTGTGGAGGAACAGATAGGGAGGGGATGGGGAGAGTGTGGAGGGACAGGGAGGGAGGGAATGGGGAGAGTGTGGAGGGACAGGGAAGGGGGAGGAGATGGGGAGAGTGTGGAGGGACAGGGAAGGGGGAGGAGATGGGGAGAGTGTGGAGGGACAGGGAGGGAGGGAATGGGGACAGTGTGGAGGGACAGGGAGGGAGGGAATGGGGGGAGTGTGGAGGGACAGGGAGGGAGGGAGGGATGGGGAGAGTGTGGAGGGACAGGGAGGGAGGGGATGGGGAGAGTGTGGAGGGACAGGGAGGGAGGGATGAGATGGGGAGAGTGTGGAGGGACAGGGAGGGAGGGGATGGGGAGAGTGTGGAGGGACAGGGAGGGAGGGAGGAGATGGGGAGAGTGTGGAGGGACAGGGAGGGAGGGATGGGGAGAGTGTGGAGGGACAAGGAGGGAGGGATGAGATGGGGAGAGTGTGGAGGGACAGGGAGGGAGGGAGGATGGGGAGAGTGTGGAGGGACAGGGAGGGAGGGAGGAGATGGGGAGAGTGTGGAGGGACAGGGAGGGAGGGAGATGGGGAGAGTGTGGAGGGACAGGGAGGGAGGGGATGGGGAGAGTGTGGAGGGACAGGAGGGAGGGGATGGGGAGAGTGTGGAGGGACAGGGAGGGAGGAGGAGATGGGGAGAGTGTGGAGGGACAGGGAGGGAGGGATGAGATGGGGAGAGTGTGGAGGGACAGGGAGGGAGGGAGAGATGGGGAGAGTGTGGAGGGACAGGGAGGGAGGGAGGAGATGGGGAGAGTGTGGAGGGACAGGGAGGGAGGGATGAGATGGGGAGAGTGTGGAGGGACAGGGAGGGAGGGAGGAGATGGGGAGAGTGTGGAGGACAGGGAGGGAGGGAGGAGATGGGGAGAGTGTGGAGGGACAGGGAGGGAGGGAGAGATGGGGAGAGTGTGGAGGGACAGGGAGGGAGGGAGGAGATGGGGAGAGTGTGGAGGGACAGGGAGGGAGGGGATGGGGAGAGTGTGGAGGGACAGGGAGGGAGGGAGATGGGGAGAGTGTGGAGGGACAGGGAGGGAGGGAGAGGATGAGGGGAGTGTGGAGGGACAGGGAGGGAGGGAGGAGATTGGGAGAGTGTGGAGGGACAGGGAGGGAGAGAATGGGGGGAGTGTGGAGGGACAGGGAGGGAGGGAGAGGATGGGGTGAGTGTGGAGGGACAGGGAGGGAGGGAGGAGATGGGGAGAGTGTGGAGGGACAGGGAGGGAGAGAATGGGGGGAGTGTGGAGGGACAGGGAGGGAGGGAGAGGATTAGGGGAGTGTGGAGGGACAGGGAGGGAGGGAGGGGATGGGAAGAGTGTGGAGGGAAGGAGGGGATAGCATGACCTTGAGGACATGGAGGTCGATGGCTTCTTCTCTAGGGTGTCGATTATTTATTCTTATACTGAGCCAGCTATCGTGTTGAGGGGGGGGGGGTGGTGGGAAAGGGAGGCGAAAGAAGGAAGGGGATGGAGGTGGCAGGGGTGGGAGAGAACAGCCTTCAGAGACTACAAATGTGAGTCAACTTAATTTTGTTTTATATTAACAAATTTATTGACAAAGCTTGTAGCACACTTTGCCTATTCTGAGTAAGTCAGTCAGGTCTTGACACTGAGGGTGGTATCAATTCTCACTGTCACGCAGGACAGAGGTTCATACACAAAGATATACTGTCAATGAATATGATGTATTTCTTTGTGTACGAACCTCTGTCCTGCATGGCAGTGAACAGTGTTATCACCCACATGTCATGATTCAACTTAAGTTTTCTTTGATTGTGCGTGTGTGCGTGTGTGTGTGTGTGTGTATGTGTGTTACGAGTGTCCGCCATAGTTTGTGTTCTTAGTATGAAATATATTGGTTCGGATGGTGTGTGGTTAGCTCGAGCAGTTTCGCTCATTACTCGTCCACACTGAATGATTCATGATTTAAGTATTAACTTTGTGTAGCTAATATATTATGTTTGAGTATATATAATTTTATTGTATTAGGTTTGTATATACAGTAGGTTAGAAAAGTGGAACTATGTCACTAGATATGTATGAGCCCCTTAGTTTTTATATAAATGTGGGGTGGTACATTAATTTTATATATAAAATCCATCACCCACGTTAACTCTCCATGAGCAATGAGATGTCATGCAGTGATCATGTGGTCCAGTCATTGAACACGTGATCGGTAACTTTCCATTGGAGGGCGCGTCTGTAAAGAAGCTGTCTAACTAAGCTTTCTTCAGAGGCACTCCTACGGCAGTAGTTATTTATCTCTCATGAGAGAAGTACGTCGAACTAAGCTTCACAGATAAGCTCTGTACCTTCCCCTCAGAGTCTTCACTCAACCCTCACAAGAAACAGACGTATTGATAACCAAGCTTCACAGGTAAGCTTGCCGTCTGATTCTAACCTCAATAGCTCAATTGAGATAGTTACTGTGATATCCTTTTTGAAAGTATACATAGAAAACCTTTTCTAATAAACACACAAATAGAACATACCGGGTTTTAATACAGAAAAGACAATAAACTTTTTACATGTTCTAGCTCCATTATCTAATCGTAGTATCAATAGTTGAAGGGCTAGTTCAGGTAATTTAAATAAACTTTGTTTTGGCCAATCAGGATATAGTACGTCAGTATTTGGCGGTAGAGAGAATTATTTTGCTTGATATTGATTTTGTGTGATCTTGTTGGACCTTCAGTCATTACGCAGCCACTACCAAACATCTTGTCGTATTAGTATTATTATTATTATTATTATTGTTATTTATTTTATTCTATGTACAGTATATATGTGGTGAGGGGAATAAGTTAATAAATGTTCATATTTTTCTTGACTTGTTTAGGTTGTGACCTGTTAACGTGACCTTTGTTGGGAGAACTTGGGAATAAGAATATAATAATAAACTGATATATATTTGAAAGTCTTAAGTAATTTGTGTTTATGTAACGATCTACCCTTGGGCCGTAACAGTGTGTGTGTGTGTGTGTGTGTGTGTGTGTGTGTGTGTGAAAGGGAGAGAGAGTTTTTCCGTAAATAAAACAACGAAAAAATATATGGTCAACAATGACAGACAAACAAACAGACAGACAGACAGACAGACAAACAGACAGATATACACATAAAGACTGGTAAACAAACAAACAAAGACAGGAAAAATTCGACAATGACAGACAGAGACGAACAGGAAGGCCAAAACAGAGACAGACAGACAGACAGACAGGAAAAATCATCAATGATAGACAAACAGACAGACAGGAAGACACACACAGACAAACCGACTGATAGGAAAAAAATAAACAATGATAGACACACAGACAGACAGGAAGACCAAAATAGACAGAGAGAAAGACAGACAAACAGACAGGAAAGAAATCGATCATCACCCCCTTTAGCTAGGCTTCCGGTAGATCCCTAAAAATTTAATGTAATTCACTGGTTATAACCGAGTCAGGCCATACATGCCTTCGCCTCTCTGTTTACATCTTCTGCTAAGTGTACAGGGCTGTGAGGAGGAGGGGGATGAAGAGGAGAAGGAGAACGGAAGAGGGAGGAAGGGTAAACGAAGGAAAAGAGTGAGAAGGAGGAAAAGAGGGAAGAGGAGGAGGAGGAGGATCGGAAAAAAATGAGGCGAAGGGAGATGAGGAGGAGGGAGAAGATGAGAGGAAGAGAGAGGAGATGAGAAGGGAAGAAGGGGAAAGAGGAAGGGTGAGACAGGAAGGGGTGATAAAGAGAAGTAAGGGAGGACGAAGGCGAGAGAAGAGGGGGGAACGAGGGGAGGAAGAGAGGAGGAGTAGGAGGAGGACATGACTGAAGGAGAAGGAGGGGAAATGAAGATGGAAGGGGCGGAAGAAAGAGGAGGAGAGAAGAATGAGGAGCAAGGAGTGAGGAAAAGGGAAGAAACAGAGGTAAAGAAAGGAAGGAGTAGAGGAATAGGAAGAATCAGGGACGGGAAAAGGAGAGGGAAAGGAGGAGGAAGAGGTCGAAATATATGTATGATGAGAAATGGACGAGGAGGAAGAAGGGGAAGAGGGGAAAGGGAGGAGGAGAGAGGAAGAAGAAGAAAAGACCTGATAAAGGGGAGGGGAGGAAGGAGGGAAGCGAACAAATATGTAGAAAATGGAAGAGGAGGAGGAAGAGAGGGGGAAGAGGGGGAAGAGAGGAGGAGAGAGGAAGGAGGAATAGGAAGAGGGGGATAGGGACGAGGGGAAGGGGGAGAGGAAGGAAGGAAGAAGAGGGGGAGAGGGAGGAGAGGAGTGTAAGGAAAGGAGAGGAAGTAGGGGAGAGGAGGGGAGATGGGGAAGGAGAAAGGAAGGAGGGGAGAGGAGAAGAGATGGAGTAGGAGAGAGTAAGGAGAGGAGAGGAAGATGAAGAGGGGGAGGATGAGGTAGGGAGGGTGAGAGGAAGAGGACACAGAAATGTAATATGAGAAAAAGGAAGAAGAGGAGGAGGAGGAGGAGGAGGAAGAGAAGAGTGGATTGAATACGAGAAGTAAATGAGGAGAAAGGAAAGGGAAATAAGGAGGGGGGAGTGAAAAAGGGGGAGTGGGGGAGGAGGAAGGGGTATAGGAAGACGAGAATAATAAAATGGGAATGAGAGAGGAGAACAGAAAGGATAGATATATGTTGATAATTGGCTGAGAAGAAGAGGCGAAATTAAGGAATGAGAGGAGAGGAATGAAGTGAGGAAGAGAAGGGGAGAAGAGGAAAGGTAGACGGAAGGAGGAGGCAGCCAAGAAGAGGAGGAGAAAAGGAAGAAAAATAGAAAAAATGATTAGTGGAAGAGGAGGACGGTAAAAATGAGAGAGAGAGAGAGAGAGAGAGAGAGAGAGAGAGAGAGAGAGAGAGAGAGAGAGATAAAACATTAGGCACAGAGGAGAGAGAAGACACGGATGAAGAAGATGGTAAAATAGAGACTAGGTGACCTGAAAGAGAAGGAAGAGGAAAGGATAGGGGGGATTGGTGGAGGGAGAAGAGACAGACGAGAAGAAAATGGAAAAGAAGAGAGGGAGGAAAAGAAGGAATAAAAAGAGGAAGAGAAAAAAAGAAGAAGGACCACAAGAAAACAAAAAACGACAAAAAGCAAAGAGAAAATAGACGTAACAAAGCGTGTACTACGACTATCCCCCATAAGAGAACAGACTTGGCCTCCCCATACTCCCTGTTGCAATAGTAAGGTGGTGAAAATACCCGTCCTGTGTACATATAAAAGTGAGATTGGCACGTAAATACTTTTGGAATGTTGTTAAGTGTGATACACCAGTAACTTATATATGTATACAAAAATGTAAATCCGGTAGTGTTGCACCTGACGGACTCCTGCACGGTAACTAAAGAAAATGAGTATCCATTAATGAGAGTTTTTCTACCAGATGAACAAACACAACGCAGCTCCAGCCTCAAAACCAACACAAGCAGGACTAATCTCCTTGGAGGAGCGGGAAGAACTCTCTATTGTCGGCATCATAATAATGTACTTCATATTCTGAGTCACACTATGAGTACACATCGCTGGTAACTCTAACGTTTGTTTATATTTCAAGTTTGTTTATATTTCAAGCTGCGAGAACAATTATCATGGGCCCATAATTGACCGCCTGGACTACATTCTTAAGTTGAATATACCTCCTAAGTAAAGACTTAACTAGTTGACTGAGAGCAGAAACAAATTAATAAGATTACACAGAGATCCTAACTTACATTAGCAATAAAGCAAAGTTAACTTACAGAACTTCTGAATCCGAACCCTCTACTGACTCTCAAAATTTTAATAAGTAATTTTTTTTTCCAGTTAACTAAAGTTGTGAGAACTCGGTTAACTGGTTTATTTAATATATGGCAAAAAGAAGTTGGCGAAAGTAACTACCGTCGGACAGTTGCGGAAATGTGCTCCAATGCCCCCTGTGGTAAACCGTCTCCAAATGGCAGCGTCACAGTTGTATTATCACTATTCACTATTATGAATGAACGGGTATTGGTAGTGTAACGACGGACGTGACTGGTGAATAGATATGCTATAAGTCATGATATAGGTTGGCCGTTTGGAGACAAGGCAAGGGGTGTAGGAACACATTTCCGCAACTGTACAGAGACTAAAACGTACTTGGAGGCGCTCTTGTATCCAACTTAGGTTATGGGACTCACTAGTCTAAGAATGAATGAAAATTGGAACCCTAAAAGAAAGTCTATACCTTATGAAAATAAAGAGGATACAAACTGTGTTTTCTGTCTATACATAGACAGTAATCAAACCTCTATACATACAACAAGCACAAGTTCACACAGCTATTCGCCTTGCCTGTTCAATAACTCGATTCTTCACCTAACATTAGAAAACAAAACAAAAAATCGACATTAATTGGAGTTTATGACGTAAAAGGCTTTTGTTTGCACAATAAAAATATTACACTATAAAAACTCTTAATTAGGACAAGGCTGAACAATTTTACTCACAGGTAAAGAGAAACGTTTTTATTCAGGTTGGGAAAAAAAACGACGTATACAAAGACGGGGGGGCAAATATTTTCACAAAATACTGCAGTCTTTTTTAATACAGGAAATTTCGGACAGAAGCTTTGTGAATAATTTTTTGTAATACTTCAGCAGTGGACTGATAGCAATTTCTTCTATAACGGGTAATACTAGTTATTTATATGATTTGTAAATGATGCTTTTGAGAGTGACGTATATTAATAGCTAATGTTTAAAACGCTTCGTATTCTGGCATAACGTTTCACAATGAAAATAAGGAAACGTTTTATATTATAAAACCAAAAGTTGTATACCGACAATAAAAAAATACAGTAAGGGCAATATAACATTAATACGAACAATAACAAACGTTTCATATGGGAAAACAAACAAACAATATATTTGGACAGTAACAAATGTTTTATATGAATAACAAACGTTTTGCTTGGTCAGGAAACTTTTACTGTATAAACGTCTTATTATGACCAACAGCAATGGGTAATAAAGACAGCTGAGAGAACCCCCTCCACATTGATTAACGCTGAGTGAAGTTTCCAGCTGTGACCGAATTGCAAATGCATCATCGTTAAACAGTAAGAACGTTTAACAAATGGGTGACGACGTTATCATATAAAGCGATTAATATCAACGCCAGTTGCACGGGAAATTAAACAACAGAGCGGATGCAAACCTTGCTCGCAAACCGTTACCACGGCCAGGTAAATATTGATCTATAGTGTGTTTCTTCCCAGCTGAGAAGAGATGCCCCGCCCTCTCCTCAAGAGTTACAGCTTATTGGCTGCTGCAAATCTGTTCGATATCGTCCTGAAGTAATGATGTACAGTATTTCTAAATGAGTTTATTCATAATCGTTGGGATGATCGTTTCTGACGAGAAAGATATTCAGCTAAATTATATAAAGATACATACAACCATTATTTCAATCTTGTTATCGCAATCCTTTACCATGGCAAAACTTCGTTAGTTTTGCTCGATTTACACAAAAATTTTATCATGTGGACCTTGAAATATGTTGATCAAACCTACCAAGTTTGGTGCAAATCCGCAGATCCGTTCCCGAGTTAATTTTGGGACAGTCAGACAGACAGATCATAGGACTGAAAACAATACCCCCAGCAGGTGTCGGAAAAATAATTAAAGAAAAAACAAAGAAAGAAAAAAACTCAACCCTTAAGTCAAAGTGTCCTGCTCCCAAGCGCCTAACAAAAGCAAAACGTATCTTAGATGTAGTATTATACAGGGCAGTGCATGAGAGTATAAAGGTGAACTAAAATGTGTTACTGATATTGACTCTTTTATTAAAGCCTTCATTGTGCTGTAAATTAATACACTCTGCACCCCCATTTTCCCGATGATATAATTCAATTCTTTTGAAAATGTCCAATGGGGCCTGCCCAATATTACAGTAACTGTTATATTATAAAAAACTGGACTTTTACATTGTCGAAGTATTGGAGTATATACTGTACATATGCTTCGTTTATCGGACACAAACTGTGAGTTTAATTAGGTTTACATTACGAGTACATTATCTTTTTGTACAGACTTGTATAAACGTAGTGCAGCCTCTGCCTCTGTGAGCTATTGATGATATGCTGTTAGCTCAGTGGTATACACAGCAAATACTATATATATATATATATATATATATATATATATATATATATATATATATATATATATGTATATATATATATATATATATATATATATATATATATATATGTATATATATACAGTATATATATATATATATATGTGTGTGTGTGTGTGTGTGTGGAGGGCAGGATTGTATGTAGGTACTACTACTACTACTACTACTTTTCTATCATTCGGAATTCATATTGACGATCAACCAGCTATGATACTAAGATATGAGTTATTAAAGATGTCACCTTCGTTGGTGAGCTCTGAGGTGACTCGAGAGGCCGATACGAGATCGGCAGGGCTGTCCACAAATGTTGCACGTGTGGAGGGCTACATCTAGTGTGGGATGGGCGGCTGTAGCGTCTTTCCGGCGCAGGCGGTTGTCTGCCTCGATATGCAGTCGGGCTAACTCGAAAGTATTAACATCTTCTCGTGTGCTACTCCTCCAACCATTACGGTGTGAAGAGATCGTCTCTCAGGTCATAGGGTCGATATGGCACTGTAAATTAGCTGCTTTGGCAGTCAACTGTCGTCCATGCGGGTAACATGGCCACTGGCCAGTCCAACGTAGTTGATCGTGGATAATGGTAGCCTCGAGGCGTCTATAGTTGGTGTCACCGTGAATACTGGCATTTGTTCCGTTGCCTTCCAGCGAACTCGGAAGATGGAACACACACACACACAGACACACATCCTTGACCACCGAAGGGTCAAGACGTACCTGGCGCTCCTCTCTGAGCAGCCAGGTCAACTGTTATGTTGGCCCATACCAATTCCTTCCCCTGAACCCTCCTCCCCACCGGAATATCAACAAGTTCTCGCCAGAAGTTACAATTTCATTTAGGAAAGGAATGGAACCAGTGCTAAACAGAGGTTTTGAACAATGGTGAACAGTGCCTAAGTCAGTGAGAACAACTCAACAGTAACAGTCGTACCCAAGTTAACCTTCATACAGTGAGGTCCCAGGTACCCAGTGATAACGGCCCATGAGACCCAACAACAGCCAGCGATGTGTTAATCCGTCTACGATAGGAAGGCCTGGGACCACACCTCACTCATATAACACCATCTGTGAGGGAATTACTACACCACGTCAGGCCCCTCATAACACCATATGTGAGGGAGTTGCTACACCACGTCGGGCCCCTCATAACACCATCTGTGAGGGAGTTACTACACCACGTCAAGTCCCTCATATCACCATCTGTGAGGGAATTACTACACCACGTGAGGCCCCTCACAACACCATCTGTGAGGGAATTACTACACCACGTGAGGTCCCTCATAACACCATCTGTGAGGGAATTACTACACCACGTCAGGTCCCTCATATCACCATCTGTGAGGGAGTTACTACACCACGTGGGGCCCCTCATAACACCATCTGTGAGGGAGTTACTACACCACGTGAGGCCCCTCATAACACCATCTGTGAGGTAATTACTACACCACGTGAGGTCCCTCATAACACCATCTGTGAGGGAATTACTACACCACGTGGTCCCTCATAACACCATCTGTGCGGGAATTACTACACCACGTCAGGTCCCTCGTAACACCATCTGAGGGAACTACTACACCACACGAGGTTCCTCCTAACACCATCTGGGAAAGAGTTACTACACTACGTGTTTGCTGTTCAACACCTTCATTAATCTGTATGTTTACTGTATGTTCCTTTACCTTTCTCTAATGAAGGCTTTTGTTAAACCACCAATGTATGTAATAAGTCATTTAAGTCCAATGTATATTTTCAGCCTTCGGGCTGCAGAACTTTTTCAATAAACCGTTAATTATTATTATTATTATTATTATTATTACACATACACAGTATGTGGACATAAATATTAGGAACTGCAGGGAGAAACGATGGTGCTGATGAATGGTATGTGAGGCTTGGTACTGATAGACATGAAAGCATCCTCCCCACCACCTACGTACATCAATTAACAGAACTCTTTTAGTTCTATCACCCTGCTGATGACCGCTCAGCCCTAGTAACTACAGTACAGCAAAACGCATCAATCACTATCTGTTTCTCTTCGACCATCTGCCGTGTATCTCTGTCAACATTATAAATGACGTCATAAGTGATAGTGTCTGGAAGGCCCAGACGAGTCTTCAACTCGACCTTTATATGGCGGCGGTCCACACGTTCATTATTTACTAACTGCTGGCAGGCTCTCCACAAGTCTGGCTCTCCTTGACATAAGGCTTGGCATACGGACTTCTGGCAGAGCTTCATCATCGCTAATACAAGAAAGTTTAGGTGAACGTTTCTCCGGTGTAATTTCTATGATCGTGTCAATGAGGTGGAGAGAAACGTCAGGCTCTGTTGAAGACTTGTGCTAGCAGTGTTTAGTAGTGCGGGAAGAATGTTTTTGATTGATGGGGGGGGGGGAGGAGGCGATGGGGGGGGGGAGGAGAGGTCACGTTAGGGGTAGGGTAAATTAAACTCGGTTAGGTTAAGTTAGGTTAGATTAGAGTTAGGGTAGATTAGGTTAGGTTACAGTTGGCGTAGATAAGGTTAGGTTAAAAGTAGGGTTAAGTAGGTTAGACCAGTTTAGGTGTAGGATGGGGTGGGGCAGTTAAGGTTAAGCTTGGCGAAAGGTAAGCTAAGATAACTTAGTTCAGGTAGGAACAGGGGACGTGCACGCAGTCACCTCGGCTATAAACAACCGGGGTCGATAAGTCGAAAGCTAACACGACCGAGATCGATACTGACCACTGAAGTAAATGTCAGGCAATAAAATCGAGGTCGCTGATATACCTCCGACACCTCTGGACCAGGTGAAACTGGACAATGACCAGCCAGAGTGGGTCCCGTAAAGACAGTGATCACTTGAGAAAGAAATGTGCCCTTAAAATCACATTTAACTCAAGTTATCCCCCTTTTTCCAGGGTCCAGTATAACCTGAATGGGATAAATGCGTCTTGATATCGTTGTGAACAGTTTAAGCACGTTCCAGATATGCCTCAATTGGTCGAGTTGATTTTCTCGGGTCATTGAAGGTGCCACTCTCCTAAAGGTGTCGTGACAATGTTTACAACCATCGACTTTAACACCCAGTATGTCTTGTTCCCCGGTAATATGATCCTTTACTAACCTTGTGACATCACTCAGGACCCTTACCTCTCATACACCCACAGCATACTTTCCTGGTGGAAATCATTCACAGTCGGTCATGACCCACAACAGAGGTTTGGAAAGTTTCTATCTTGTCGAAAAGTGACACAGCAGATACTGGGGTCTCTGGGTTTTCCTCTAAACTAACCTAACCTTGCTTCTCCCACCTAAACCTTTTCCCCAGTCACAGTAGATCTGGTTCGTCGCCCTACAGCCTCTCACCCACCGCTCCAACACCTGGAGTCTACCTAGCTAATTCCCTGAACAAAGTGAGGCCTCACTTAGATTACGCGGTTCAGTTCTGGTCACCGTACTATAGATTGGATATGGAATCCCTAGAAAGCATTAGGAACCTTGAGTATAGAGACAGATTAAATCATCTGAATTTGCACTCCCACGAGAGATATAGAGTGAGGTGTATAAATGGAAGTCAGAGTTAAACAAATGTGATATAACAAAGGTACTCAAATTATCCAATCAGGAGCCAACTCGTAGCGATGGTTTTAAATTAGACAAATTTAGATTTAGGCGCGAGATAGGTAAACACTGGTTTGGAAATAGAGTTGTGGATGAGTGAAACAAGTTACCGAACATCATCATTAACTCGAAAACACTGGGTAGCTTCAAATATAGGTTGGATGGATATATGAGCAATAGGGGTTGGGTGTAAATGGGGGCCGCCTAGTATGGACCAATAGGCCCGTTGCAGTTTCTCCATTCTTATGTTCTTTTGTATGTAGGAACAGAGCAGAGATTCTCAAAAGATATTTACATTGTTATTTTCCTTTTACTAGAGGTGAGAAGACACGTCAAGTCTCAGGGCAGTTTTGATGCTATTTTAATTTATTACCTTGTCCATGCTTCACGGAGCCTGTTAGGAGAAAGAATTAACGTAGGAAATTTTGAAAATACGGAACGATCCTTATCTGAATTTTGTATTTTTTTTTGTCACGTTGCATAATATTTCTAAAACATTTGATTGGAGGCGCATATGTAAATTTTCCTCTTATCTGTTGTAGGTGTGAAGACAGGGAAATCTGGCTTGAAACTAATGCTATAGTTTACTGTGTATCACTTAACATATCCATAAGTGGAACGCGAAGTACTTTGAGATATTCAAGTAGAAATAATATTGACTCATTCACCTCTTCCTTAACGGAGCAATATGATGTTACTTTATCTCTCTATATATTATATAGTTTCTGAACTAGACCAGCTAATTATGATGTAAGATGAATACACTTCCAGGGCAAAATATAACTTCTGGCTCCACCTCAATGTTTAGAAGTAAATAAACAGGAAGTGCTTGTGTCTATACTGTTGGTCCTCAGTAAAGACCTTAAACTGTTGTAGGTCTTATGAAGGAAACCTCTCACTGACACACAACTTAAAGAGTAATTACCTATTTGATTCTGAATAACTTGACACGAGTGGACCTGACTCTTTTAATAAAAAGAAACAGTACAGCATAAACACCACCGAGTTGTTCTCCCAGTCTCCCTTACTGACAGTGCTGGTGGGTCAGTGTATATTACTGTATAGTGCTGAAGTTTTCCCTGTCAGAAACATCCGCTATCAGGGAAGCAGCTTTTAAATTTCTTTATATTGCTTAACTAATTATAGACTGATGCAGCAGATAGATTACAGGCAGACAAATTATAAGGCAAACAGGTGGGCGGGTAATCTTTAATTACCTCTGGGTATAGGGACCCATCCTCACCCGCTAAGAGGGCGCTGAGAAGCCCGAAGTATAACTCTGTAACGGTGTGTTGATAATAAGAAGGGCATCCCGACGTAAAATCAACTTCAAATTTGCACATTTGGAACACCATGCCACCAGGTAATCACGGCTAACCCACTGTAGAAAATGACCATAGAATGGCGATGAAGATGATGATGGATTATGAGACAAACATACAGTTTAATAAGCAGAGGCAAAAATATTAACATACACAGTGTGTGTGTGTGTGTGTATATATATATATATATATATATATATATATATATATATATATATATATATATATATATATATATATATATATATATATATATATATATATAATGTGTATGTGTGTGTAAACAACAAAAATCACCTCTGAGTGCCAGGTATCGAACACGGACCACCACAAATGGTAGGCAGGAAGCTTATCCACTAGATTACGATGGGCTAAAAAGCTATCCCACCTTAACTCCTCTGTTGAAGCTCAGGTTCCCTGCCCACCATTGTGAGTGTTGAAGGGATGGGGCAGCCCGCCTACACTCGGACCACAGACAGATTTTAAACGAGCTTCAAGCACACCAGTGTTTTAAATATATCAGAAACTGTACTGTACACAGTTAATTATTGTTTACTTTATTTCTCTGTGTACATTACAGTTTCTGATATATTCATAACACTTGTGTGCTGGAAGCTCGTTTAAAAAATGTCTGGGGTCCTAGTGTAGGCGGGCTGCCCCATCCCTTCAACACTCACAATGATGGGCAGGGAAATAAATAAAAGAATTATGTGCGCGTCACATCACTCACCAGCTATGCCACACACTCGTTCCCATACTGGACTTGTATTACTTAATAAAGTGAACGGCCACATGACTTCAATAACTGAACAAAATTGTGGGAGATTCTAAAGATTATAAACGTCACTCAAATGTCACAGGATCTCATTTGGATGTGATTTGGCGCGAGATAAAATTAATTAATCATTGCAGCTCTCTCAAATTAATTTCTTTATATTCAACAGATTCTTCTCTATGTTCTAATTGGTGGTTTATGTTTGTGTGCTTAGTATGCCTTTGTTGCTGTAAAAATTATTTATAGCTTCGGAGGTTACATAATATAGATCTGTTACCTTTACTTGTCTCTGTTTCATGTTGGGTGGATCAAAGAGTTACTGAGACTCAAAGAATGAAAAAAAAAATAATAGGAGCAGCTGTGTAACACAAAGTGTAGAGAATGACGGGCGAGTGTTAAGACAAGTGAGTAAATGGATCCATATATACAGTACAGTACATGTTCATATAACCAACTGGCAGCAGCAACAGAGTGAATCTTAACATCTAAACTAATTCACAACACTTCATATCAGTTCAGTGTTTTTTGAGTGGTCAGACTTGTTGTTCCCTCTATCACTTCCGACACGATTCCGCCATTCATGATCCGCAATTACTTAATGTGATACCTCTAAAGTGAAAGTGGTTCCCATAGGCCTGACTACCCATTACGGACAGTGAGGAACAGGGCACCATATACTAAACCTTCGGTAGAGTGTCTAGCGCTGCACTCGACCTCCTTCACTTCCTCAACTCTGGATCGAGTGACCCGGGATCAAACCACCAATCCTCAAAATAATCAGCAGTTGTACTCCTCTCACACCTCTAAGCGCAAGTCCAAGATTCTCTGAAAAAAAATATTTGGCTTTTTCCACCAGAGAGGTAGAAAGAAAAACGGAAATCAAAGCTTTCGTACTTTACCCGAGAGCCCGACAGAAAGACCAAAGTCCAAGATACCCTCAAGAAAACATTGGACACTTTACCTGAGAGGCTGACGCAGAGGGTCCAGATGCCGCCGTGGAGAGGGACGAGATAGATCACCCTTGATGTGTGCCTCCTGAACCTGGCGGCCCGTGGTGAGCGAGAGTTGGGGCCCGCGTTGTACAAGCGTTGGTCCGAGTCCTCTGACCGCCGTAGTTTCATGGGCTGGTGCAACTGTATGACCACCTGCGGGGAGAAGGTGGGTTAAACAAGAGGGGTAGAGCACGAGAGAGAGAGAGTATTTTTATTGCATTATCATCTTTATTAAAAGAGTGTAACGACACAGAGGGACAAATAAAACTGATGGCAAATGAAATAAAGTTTTTCTTGTAATCACAACGTTTCTTCTTTGGGAGATAATAAACGAAATACGTTTAACCAAGAGAAATGTTTGACTACATGACTGAAAGGCTTAGCTGACACGACTTCCTCTGTAATGGAAGGAAGCAGCAAGAATCTTTTTACTTTAGTAACTTGGGTACCAGAAACGTTTGACTTAATTAACAAAAAAATGAATTAGATAACAGTAACGCATGACGTGAGTAACAAACGTTTGCTTTAAGTCGTAAAAACGATTGACTTAGGAGGGGCTTGGCTTGAGCAACAACGACGCTTAATCCAAGCAACGTAGGCGCTTGACTCAAGTAGGTAACAGAAAAGTCCGACCCGGGTAAATGAAACGTTAGCCAGACTTGCGTCACTCAGGTAAAAAAAACAAAAAAAAAAACACTAACTCAGAGTTAGGAAGTGTGTAGAGTCATATAACACAAAACAATTTCAGTGTTTGACTAAGTCAAAATCTTATCTAAAGACTCCAGTATAAATTTTCGCCAACCTGCCTTAAAGTGACTGATGTGGAGGTGACCCCATCCGGCAGCAGAGAATGTATAGGACATCCTAGGCCAGGAGGCAGCAGTCAATATTGTCTAAGACTCTAGATATTCGAAGTTCAAGCGTTTAGAACCTTTTATACTGGGGGGGGGGGGGGTTCTATCTAAGACGTTTCAGATCTGAATGCATGAGAATAAAACGTTTTAAACCCGTACGTATAAATATAAGACTTTTTAACTAAGATATTTTCAATCTAAGACCGTTTAGACTTGGATATATTATTTACAGCTCTCTCAATAGTTGTAACTTCCTTCTCACAAACGTACACCTCTCAAATACTGCTCTAGTGCAATCAATTCACAAAGTTCATCATAGATTTTAACTCTACTAGCAGATAGCCATCTGTTGCGTAACTTAGTGACAGTGTGACCATATTTGATATATGACTGATCGGGCAATTTGAATGTATTTCTAAACTTATCTCTATATGTATCTGCTGTCAACCGGTAAGATTTCAAAATGGCTTCCTTGACCACAGAATACTCGTTTTGCTGAGAGCTGGTTAGGGACAAGTAAATGGAACGGCCTTTGCCCACAAGGACAGACTGGATCAGCAAGGGCCAATACTGTACTGCTGAGGCCAGGAAAGAGTTGTGGCAATCTGCTCAAATTGGATGAAAAACTCTCCTGATCATGTTCATCAAATTTTGGCACAGACTTCGTCACTTTAATTACATAAAATTTGACGTCACCCGACCCCAGAGTAGCTCTCCTATCCAACAGCTCTAAATGGAATTCCCTTTCTCTTTCCCTGTCCTCCCTTTCTCTTTCCCTGTCCTCCCTTTATCTTTCCCTGTCCTCCCTTTCTCTTTCTCTGTCCTCCATTTCTTTTTCCTGCAACCTTAACTTCATTTCCCACCCCAGCTTCTCTCTTTATAACTGCAACTATGTTAACTTTACTGACGGATCTTCCTCCATCTCACACAGTTGGAACGCAGACTCAACCAAAATTGACTTTTCCACCAAACTTCTAATTACAGCATCTTTGACAGTTGCCTTTTTTCCAAATTTGACTTAATCTCTACTTTATAAAGCTTAGCCAACGAAACCCAATCATCTTTACGAATGGTACTACACTCCAAACTTAACACTGAAGGTTCAGCAATGAACTTAGCTAAATCAAGAGACTTCATTTTAAACAGATATGGCAACTTGTACCCAAAATAATTCGCAAAATACACCCCTGATGATTTTATCTTAATTTTACTTAATTTTGACTAAATTCTCCCGGACGCAGGCCCCCATTTTGTTATGCCATAACTTAGCAATTTGAATTACGTTAAAGATGACTATAATAATGAGGGCACATATGGCACAAAAAAAAAAATACGGCAACTCAGCGAAACTTCGTCCTTAATATTTATCACTTAAAATTAATGTAATTTCAATACACGACAAACAATGTTAATGCAAAAGTTACAAACACAAATAAGGACGAAATTGTGCATCGTGGGTTCAATCACAGCCCTCTTACTTTATCACAACAGTTCAGGAGTGAAGGTTTGGAATTATACACGACACGAAAGATTTAAATAAAATTTTATAACAACAGTTTACCATAATAAATGTGCAGGTTCCATAATGAAGAGATAAATTAAATCAATATTATAAATAATAAACATGATCACTGACTTTGAAAATATTTAGCATAGGACAAAATATTGTTGACAATGACTCCTTACAAAGTTAAACTGCACTTGGTTTTCCATCCTTAATAAACAACTAATATGTGCACAGTATATAAACCATAAACCACCTTACAACACAATAATTAATTACACTTTCCACACAATACATAATAATAGAGCAGCACTGAGTATATAATACTCAATTAAACAATATTTGAGAAGGTATCCACCACTGACAAACCCAGACGTCCTTTCACCTCCAATGCCCAGCAGTGACTGACAAAACCCACAGTGTAGGCGTGTACCAATGTGTTGGTCCTTTTTTGTAGATATATATCACATATATATTAGTTCTGGAACTAGTAAGTGGTTGGGCTGAAGTAAACACTTTGCTGGTTTTTCTTTATTGTAGAAAAATATAGTTTCACAGGTACCGAGTTCAGTTGAGAGTATATTGTACCTTTTTGCTAAGGGAAGTGTCTTAGTGCACCTATAGGTTCACTGGGTAACAAGTGATGTGAGTCGTGAGACGCAAGGAGGAGCCGGCGAGGTATTTGCAAAATCAGCTTGACCTCGCTCAACCTCTGATGAAGTTACAGACCTCAGCATGTATGACCTGCCACACTTTGCCATAAACAGATAAAGTGTACCGGGAATGTTCCCCCCACACACTCATCATTCTGTCACTTTATGTAACTTGCTGACAAAACCCATGACCCTTCAGGCCTTTACACCCTTAATGCATGAGTCATAAAGGCAAGCATGAACTCAGCATGCTTCCCAGTTGGGCACTGTAAACGCTTCTGCGCTTCACCTTGCACAGGATGTAAGGGGTGCCCAATAAATTAGCCCCCTCGTGGGCAATTTGTAATTTAAATCTCTGACATGAACAACTACTGAGTCATGGTTAAATAACTTCGTGAATATCTTGTGAGTTATTGTTAAATAACTTAGTGAATAATTGGATATTATACATTTAAGTATTATACATTTGGGTGAATATTTATATAATACAAATGGTGCTGTTACACTGATGGACTACAAGCTTAACGGCACTAATATAAAACAACTCCTATATTAAACTGCAAAAAAAGTTAAACATACATACATACATTTTAGGATAATTTTTATGTATCAAGTACCAGCTTTACTCACAAATAATTTTACAAAATATTTTGCACACATACATCCCGACACTAACGCCAACACCACTCGGAAGGGGAGGGTAACGAGCATCAAAATATTTCCCTCTATATATATATATATATGTATACTTCATTTTTAGTCCATATAGTACGCGGACTTCTACATACAATCAACACCTCAACTCCCCAGGATTCGAACCCACGTCCCACAAGCCCATGACTGTGACCGGGGAACGCTACCTCTGGACCACCAGGATACTAAAAGCAGTCCTAGACTCTGTTATATTTCACACAAAGCCTGTTCAACGAGCTTATGGCTCCGTGAACCTCTAATGAGGACTACCCGTATCACGTAGGTCGTCAGAGTAACGTTTTACCAAATCCGGCTTCGAAACACGAGGATCCATATATATTTAATTAGCTCAATAAAGCTTTTGGACTTCTACATACAATCAACATTTTATATATATATATATATATATATATATATATATATATATATATATATATATATATATATATATATATATATATATATACTAGCAGAAACGTCGCCCTCCGGGCGGCTCTTTTGCTAGACCACGGTAGGACGCCACCCTCCGGAAGGCTCCACATTGTCTCACTGTAGTGCATTAAGGTAGACCACATTTTTTGTTTTGCCAATAGCAGCAAGTATGTACAGATTTTTGCCAGTTCCCACTCTGGAGCATCCAACATAGAACTATTCATGAGAGAAGCAAGGAAACTCCAGGTTTAGGCCAACCGTCTTTAGGGACTGTCCCTGGCTTTTGTAGATGGTCATGGCAAAGCTTACTTTAACTGGGAACTGAAGTCGCTTGAACTCAAATGACAGGTCAGTGGTGATGAGTGGTATCCTTGGTATAAAAACGTTCTCTCCTCTAGCTTTTCCTGTCAGTATTGTAGCTTCCAGTACATGTGGCATCATGTTCTTCACCACCTGTCTTGTGTCATTGCAGAGACTTGGTGGTTCAAGATTTCTTAAAAGCACTATAGGAGTTTCAATCTTGAGAGTGAGGTGGTGAGGAGGCATTCCAGCGGGCTCTAAAGAATTAAGGAATTCTGCAGTGTACTGGACTGCTTGGTCCTGGTCGATTACTGTATCAACAGACTTGAATGAGGTCTCACTGCCTGGAAGCTGTCTGAGTACAGTCATGCTGATTTCAGCCACTGTTTCATGATTTGGTGAAAGAATTGCGCGTTCACACAGCTACTTGTGATCCTTGTAGTGGTGGATAATGTTTGGGTAGACCATGTTGGTGAGCTCAGTTGAGGACTTTACAACATTTCCACATCCTTGAGGAATGATTATTTATCCTTCTGAATCAACAGGGAAAGTTCCATTCCCAATCTGTAGTAGAAGATTTGCAAACCGTCCAGCATCCTGATCTCCTTGTAGATGTACTCTCATGTTTGTGGATAGGGTGAGTGTCTGAACACTTCTCCAAAGGTACGATGCCTTGAGGCACGCATTCAGTTCATCAGCTGGAGTGCTTCGAGGAATGACAGGTAGGGTCTGGCGAAAGTCTCCAGCAATGACCATTGTAATGCCACCCATTATCTGGTAATTTTCTCGTATGTCTTGCAAGGTCCTGTCCAATGCTTCAAACGCTAACTTGTGAGACATAGTGCATTCATCCGAGACTATGAGGCTGCATTTTTCTAAGAGTTTTGCCTTTGCCGATCCTTTTTTGATGTTGCACACTGGATTCTCATTGTGAGCGAGGTTGAGAGGCAGTTTAAAAGTTGAGTGTGCAGTACGTCCTCCTTCTAGTAGTGTTGGAGCAATGCCTGAGGATGCCACAGCAAGAGCAATTTTCCCCTGATGACGTACTTTGGCCAACAGAAGGTTGATCAGGAATGTTTTTCCTGTCCCGCCAGGTGCATCAAGAAAGATCATACCTCCCTGCTCCGCTTGTATCGCTTGCAAGATGTGTTCATAAGCATTTGCTTGATCGGACACCAGGTGAGGCCCAATTTCTTCAAGAAAATTCACCAGAACTTTAACTGTCTGCAACTCCCTGTTTGCCACTACTGGTTCTTCTCGGTTTGGGGAATGCAATCCAAAATCAGTCAGATTTTTTCCGCATAACTCCATTACTTTGTCCTCCAGCATGATGAGAACCCTGTTGAACATGTCATCCATGAACTCAATCTCTTGACCAGGATGTTCTCTTCTTGCTTGATGAAGCAGATCCTCTGAAAGACTTTCTTGGTGGTGTTTTCCAGAGCTGGCTTGGGTTGGAAAGTCCACATGTAGCAATCATGATGGCAAACAGGTTTCTCATTCTCATTGGCGATTGAGTAGCTGCTGCCTCTTCTAATGTGTCATTCCAGTGACCATCATCTTCCAGTAGGCCAAGGAGATTGCACGCTTCCTCATAGGTTCTGCAGACTTGTCCATTCACTGTCTTGAGTGCTGCATATGATGTTGGGCCACGGATGTGGTGCAAAAGTAGTCTCAAACAATAGCATTCATAGTTGTTGGGGTGAACCGTGTAGACACGTCCCAAAGCATTGCCTGACTTTATCCCTGGATATCCTTCAACATCGGATCCTTGAGCTCTTCCCTGGAACTTTTTCATTGAAGTCTGCCATATGTAGAACTTGGGTACGTCAACATACAGGAGTTTTTGAGCAAACTCATCTTCCTGTGAAAGCTTGAAGAATGCAGTGAGAATCGTATCAGCAGGATTTGCCATTTGATTTTGGAGGGACTCTTCAGTGAAGTATGCTCTTTGTCCATTTTCCAGGTGAACAGCCAGATGGACTACTGTTGGATATCGTTCGTGTATGGAAAAATTATAAATTCTCCATAGGGCTTCATTGCTGCATATTTCACGGCCCTGCTGAAACTGTGTCACTCATCATGATTTCCATCCTTTTCCAATGCAAAGATCGCTTGGTCAGAGCCTTTGTTGACGTATTTGCAGACATACTTGATGGACTTGACTGAATTGCAGAACTCCACATTGATATGCGCATTGAATGCTTTAGTCAAAAGAGGTTTGTAGGGGACCACCCATTTGTAGTCTACTGTTATTTCACTGTCTGTTCCAGGTCGCAACACTGCTGTAAAACCTCCATCGCTTGGCGCTCTTCTCCTGTACTGAGGATAGCTATCTTCTGAGTATCCTTTCTCAGGTCTTTTGGGAAGTTTTTGGTGCAACGTCCATATTTCATGCATGGAGAATGTCTGTTGATTGGTCGACATGGCCCATGAATCATTTGCTTCTTGATAATCTCATAGAGAACTGGATCTTCTTTTGGATCAGGAAACTCTGCTCGTATGCAGTTGTCAATCATGTTCGGTCGAAGTTTCTCTTTTAGCCTGATCAAGACATGGGCATGTGGTAGACCTCGTTTCTGCCACTCAATGGAGTACATGTAGCACCGTGTAGGGCCTAAGATTGATGCTTTTGTAAGCAAGTCCATGAGTTTGATCACTTTCTGACGAAATACTCTTGCTATAATGTCATGCCGATCTTGTCCTTTCTGGCCTTCCATTAGTGCAGGGGTTCTCAACCAGGGGGAATTCCCCCCCTCAGGTTTTCAGGGGGGGGGGGGGGGAGGGAAACTGATACTAATATGGAAAAAATAAAGGATTTTCAGTATTATATGCATATTATTTGGAATGCACTTTTTGAGGCAGACAATCTTGGAAAGGAGGGGGAATGACATTCTGACATATGGTGAAAGGGGTGCATGGGGCAAATAAGGTTGAGAACCACTGCATTAGAGCTTCTGTTATGTCAGTCCATACAGGGTTGCATGTAAAAGTAATGAAGAGATCTGGTCGTCCATAGTTTCTGACGTAGTTCATGGCATCCTGAGTCTTTTCACGCATGTATCGCGGACCTCCAGTGAAGGAAGAGGGGAGAATCACCAGCTGTCCAACATTACCCACATGTCCATCTCTTGCTATTGCATCTTTCAGATGAATGTAGTCATCATCCCTGAGCTTCTTTTGGTTGAGTCGTATGAAGGTGAGTCTTTCTGTTTCAATTTTGGCATACATGTCCACTACAAACTGGTGGAAGAGGTTCCTTGATCTTAGTAACTGGTTGAAACTGTCTTCTCTAATCATGAATCTGTATGAATAAAAGTCATTGGATGAGACTTTCTTACCTACTTTTGCCACACCAGTCGCTGGATCTGTGTGAGGAATGTTCAAGTGATATCCGTCTTCACCTTTCCAGAAGATGAGGGGATACTGCAGAGCATCATAGGATCGATGTGTCTCTGATATTCTTGTGAGCGACTCGTCTCTCATTTTGAGTATGATGTCTCGTTTCTCAGACTCTTGACCGACATTCAGGATGGCTACTTCATCAACTACAGAAGCATTGAATCTTCTTTCATGTTCTCCCTTAGGGGTCGCGTCTGCTTTGATCCTGACTTTGTACTCGTCAGAAGGCATATTTTCCAGGGCATTTTTAAATGACTGTACATACGTGTTGCGCTCATGCAGCATTTCTTGTATAGATAGGACAATGTCATGTCTGACACCTTGAATGTTGCCACACCTGGTAGTAGCCTGCTTTTCATGATTTCCCATGGAGTAGATTTGGAGGAACTTTGCCTGCTCATCTTCCACTGGTAAGAGGGATCCTGCTTTGTGATAGACTTGACCCTGGACTTTGAATGTGGGCATGTATCCGTGCTCACGGAGTACTCTGGTAGCTCCAAAGGATGTGGTCTGGAAGCATGAATTGTACTTCCGTATATTTTCCAAGAAGTGTTTTGACTCTGGTGTTGTTCCCAGCATGAGAGTCTTCAATGGTTGTGGTGGTTTTTCCAAATTTGGCAGTCGTACTTTCCCATCAAAGCAACACAGTCCAGTAGATTCTCCTTTGTACTTCTTTGCATCGCAGTGTTCACATTTCTTATCCATGTTGCCAATGACAACAGAGGGATACTTTTCATATTCTATCTCATTGTCATAGTTAAATGCTGCTCTTGCAAGTGGATGCCACTGTGTATTCTTTCTTAGAATTCTGGATCCCGCAGCTCTCTGTCTATTAGCATTCAAACAAATTTCACGTGCTTGATCATTTTCTAGAGAACCCCTTTCTGCTGTTTGCTATCTGTCAGCATTAAGACGGAATTCCCTTTCCTGATCTATTTCCTGTGACCGACTTGCCGTTGTTCGCTCTCTCTGAGCATTAAGACGGAATTCCCTTTCCTGATCTGTTTCCTGAGACCGACTGTCCGCTGTTTGCTTTCTGTTACCATTAAGACGGAATTCCCTTTCCTGATCTATTTCCTGTGACCGACTTGCCGTTGTTCGCTCTCTCTGAGCATTAAGACGGAATTCCCTTTCCTGATCTGTTTCCTGAGACCGACTGTCCGTTGTTCGCTCTCTCTGAGCATTAAGACGCAATTCCCTTTCCTGATCTGTTTCCTGTGACCGACTTGCCGTTGTTCGCTCCCTGTTAGTTTGCAAACGTGCAGCACGTTGTTGCCTTGATTCACTTGATCTTGATTGCTGCTTTCTCAAGCATCTCTCTGTCTTCTTTCAAGAATTGACAGCCTTGGTCGTTTATTTGGCGGCATTTTGTTCAGTACGTTTGGTATACCTCGTTATCATCACTACATATAACACCACCCATCAAGAGTACATAAAACAACATCCAACATCACTACATATAACATCATCCATCATCACTACATATAACAACATCCATCATCACTACATATAACATCATCCATCATCACTACATACTCTATAACATCATCCATCATCACAACATATTGTATAACATTATCATCCATCATCACTACAGATCGGTAAAGTAGTTTCCGAGATTCTTGTGCGGACACACAAACACACAGACACACTTCTTTGTTTTATATATATATATATATATATATATATATATTATCAACACCTCAACCCACCAGGATTTGAACCCACGGCCCACGAGCCCATGACTGTGACCGGGAAACGCTAACCGCTGGACCACCAGGATACTAAAAGCAGTTCTAGACTTTGTTATATTTCACACAAAGCCTGTTCAACGAGCTTAAGGCGCCGTGAACCTCTAATGGGGACTACCCGTATCACGTAGGTGGTCAGAGTAACGTTTTACCAAATCCAGCTTCGAAACACGAGGATCCATATATATTTCATTAGCCCAATAAAGCACGCGGACTTCTACATACAAGGTTCACGGCGCCTTAAGCTCGTTGAACAGGCGTTGTGTGAAATATAACAAAGTCTAGGATTGCTTTTGGTGTCCTTGTGGCACGGTGGTAGCAATCCCTGGTCACATGCATAAGATCGTGGGTTCGAGCCCTGGCTGGTGAGGTTGTTGATTATATGTTGAAGTCTGCATGCTATATGGACTAATGAAATATATATATATATATATATATATATATATATATATATATATATATATATATATATATATATATATATGCTGATAACCACCAGGAAAGAAGAAAACACGAAGTTCCCAACAGAGCTAATGATGGGTCTTGCTGGGTTATTGGGCTTGTGGGTCTTGATTAAACCGTACATGTAAGGCAGTGGAGGGGACGTTGAAGTAAGATGTTTAATGAGAGTAGCTTTGCCTCTCAATAGGGACTTAAGTTTTTTGTTGAACTGGGTGTTGACAGATAAAGCCAACACAGTAGTGATTTTAAACAAAGATGACTATATCTCAAAAATGAATGACCTTTTATGTGACACTACAACATATTCTAAACTCATAAATAATCCTCTCAACACTGTCAACACCCAGTTCAACAAAAAACTTAAGTCCCTATTGAGAGGCAAAGCTACTCTCATTAAACATCTTACTTCAACGTCCCCTCCACTGCCTTACATGTACGGTTTAATCAAGACCCACAAGCCCAATAACCCAGCAAGACCCATCATTAGCTCTGTTGGGAACTTCGTGTTTCTTCTTTCCTGGTGGTTATCAGCATATACCTAGATCACGCGCACCTACAGTGATTTACTTGCATATATATATATATATATATATATATATATATATATATATATATATATATATATATATATATATATATATATATATATTATATATATATATATATCTTGTGTATCGGATATTTAAGCTGAGGAAGAGTGCATCCCACACAAGCCCTGCTCTGTTAACGAGTTGACAAGTATTTACTGCACAAATTGGTGTAGAAAAGTTTTTTCTTTAAGCAAACCAACCGGACGTTTATACAGATAAATTAAAACTCAACTTGGTTTGGGGGATGTTTACAACACAACTGGTTCCTGGTTTAGCGTTACCCAAAACCATCACACTGTTACAGGGATTGTTCCCAACATTACTGCTAGTTCTGAGATCACGAAACACTTTAAAGTAAGGAACAGAAACTCTTGATCATTACAGAATTAATGGAAACAGCCACGCTTAAGACTCAAAATGATACCCTTCACTGAAACCCAGCAGGTGCTCGACGTAACTTTAACGTTGATACGACTATGAAATAGTTCTAACGCTGCTAAACTGTTGAATCGATACTGAAACGAAGTACGTTGAAATAAAACACCAATTTCATTTCACCGTCGACTCACCGACTAAACAACGTAATGTGTCGGCTGGGAATCAAGAATTAGTGTCAGCAACTCTCATCTCGGTATGATGAATGATCATCCACACATACATCACCGGTTCTCCTGGCGCAAGTTCCAGGATTTTATCTTCCACGGGATGACATTAACAGAAGTTATGGTTCATGCCTTGATGGTATACATTTCACCAACTATCAATAAATTCAGGACTGCTGCTTTATCTTACATCCACTACAAATGACAGTATTATCCTGCTACTCTATGTTGCAACGATTAATAGTTTAAAGTAAAATACAGTGATTCCTCAAACTAAATAATATTTCGTTTTCATCAGAATTTTCACTAAAACAAAATCAGAAATAAATCTTAGGGATGAAGGAAAAAGCGACTTTGAATTTACGTATGGCACGGCAAGTAGTAGGTAGTAGGCAGCTACCAAACAGGGAGGTACTACCGCCTGGGAAGATATTGGAAGCATAATGTATTGTCTAATGGTAGACCCTGCTGCCATATGGCATCACGAAAATTGTGACCAAGTCCAAGGCTGCTGATCTATCTTTCTGCCACATTTATACACAATTGTAGGGTCTCAATTGTCTCTCTTACAATTAACAACACAACAAATATAACCGTACTCACTCTTGATCTGTTTTATTCATTCTATTTTATTCTCCTATGTCAGTTGATATTAATATTGAAGCGGGGCCTTAGAACTGCACCTCGGCGAGGCAAGATCTTCTCTGCTCCCGAGGTACTACATGAACCTGACCAGGCGAAGGTCATAAGACTGTATCGCGTCACAAGCCCTTCGCGCAAGCAACTAAACCTCCTTGTCCTCAGGAAGTTTTTTGACTCCTTTGGAATTAGGGGGTGAAAAGGGTCGTCCGCAGACCAGTGAGTGGTGGCCTTATCGTCACCTTCGTGGAATGGGGACAGGCCCAGCAAATAGCCAACATAACATAAATTAACGGGATCCAGATACTAGTGGAAGCTCGCACAGAGGATAACTTGGCGTTGGGAGTCATCTCCCACACCGAGATAGAACACATTGAAAAAGAAGAACTGGCCGAGCTGATCGGAGACCAGCTCTCAATAGTACGGAAGCTGACCAGTGCAACTGCACTGGTTGGTTACCCAAAGAATTTACCAAGCACCGTATTGCTGGGATAGGAGAACATCCCAGTGAGACCGTATGAAAGAAGACCAACAAGGTGTTACAAATGCCAGGGGTATGGCCATCTGGCAGGGAAGTGTCGAGCTATGGAGGTCTGTTGCAGTTGCGGGACACCCGGGCACCAGCACACCAACTGCTCGGCGGCCACCAAGAAATGCGCAGCTTGTGGTGGCCCTCACTCCTCCTCCGACCGGGAGTGTCCCAAGTGGAGGGAGGAGTGTAGGGTGGCTAAGCTGCGAAGCAAGAAAAAACTGAGTTACAAGGAGGCTCTCTTTGTAGTGAAGACCGAAGAAAAGAAGAATCAAGCCCCCAACTAGACCACAGAAAAGAAAAATCAAGACCCCAAGACCACAGAGAAGAAGCCATAATTAAACAAGATCGAAGAAAATGCTTTAGTAACATTAAAATCATCACCGTTTTTAGACGTTTACGAAAATATACCAGAACAAGACCAAGAAGATGAATGCAAATTGAAAAGCAAAAAGAACAAAAGGAAGACGTCCAAAGAAAACGACTAAGGAAAACAACAGCTTCGGCCGAAATAGCCTAAAGGCGAAGTGGCTATTAATCCCAATAACAAGTACAAGTACAAGGGGCCTTATCTGATGGGTCACACTGGTCGGGAAGGTTGTGGACCCCAAGGCCGACCTGATCATCATCAAACTACTGGGGCCTCAACTGACGCCACCGGGGTTGCTGGAGGATCGACTTTTTTCACAATTCATTTTTCCAACATTCGCTGCCTGAGATCCAATTTTCCTTCTGTGGAGCACCATCTATTAACCTCTTCCTCCGACCTCTTGCTACTTTCCGAACTTCAACTGACCAAAGCAGCTTTACCCAAGCCTTTTCAAGTCTCTAGCTTCAATCTTCATACCTCTTTCCGTTCTAAGGGAGGTGTATGCACCTACTGCAACACAAATAGGCCTTTATTCTCCCCAAACTAACCTAAGTGTCACCAGCCTGGTCGTCTTCTCTCTACTCTACCCAACAACGTCGGTTAGAGAAGGTACAGAAAAGGACCTGCAGAGTCATGCTCGGCGCAGACTACTCCGGCTACAACAACGCTCTCTCCACCCTGGAAATGCCATCCCTCAGTGACCTCCACCACCAAGCACTAGCAAGGTTTGGCAGTGGACTACTGCACTATCCTCGTCATCGCCACCTCCTGCCATCGGCAGCCCCCTGCCCACCTCGCGCAGTCCGCCACTACAACAAACTTCAGCCCATAAGAGCCCTCACTGAAAGATATAAGAATAGCACCAACCCATCTATTGTTAAAATAATAAAACTCTCCTGATTTATGTACTGTACAGCCCTGTATGTGTATTCAACGCATATCATTATGTCTAAATCAAATGTAAGTTTGTATATTTTCAGCCACCAGCTGATACTCTATTAATAAACCGTTTATTATTATTATTATTATTATTATTATTATTATTATTATTATTATTATTATTATTATTATTATTATTATTATTATTATTATTATTATTATTATTATTATTATTATTATTATTATTAACATTATTATTATTATTATTATTATTATTATTATTATTATTATTATTATTATTATTATTATTTTAAGTACACCTATAGCTCGACTCAAGGATCTTGAATCGTCCCTTTATGATGTTTTCTGGCTCAAAATATCTCTGCCAACTATGACTATTTTTTTTTGTTCCCTATGCTGTTCTCCCAACTCTACCAACTATTTGGAACTCTTTGACTATCTCACTTCTTGCCATGGGTCGTTGCTATCCACCCACCCCAACACCGAGATCCTCTGCCTAGGGGGTTTCAATGTACATCACAGAGAGTGGCTTGACTCTGCAAGGGATGACCCAGGTGGAGCTGAGGCAGTCTCATTTTCCTTACTTAATGATTTGGAACAAAATATTTAATAATCAAACACCCTACACGTGTTCCAGAACGACACGAAGATATACTGTCGTCTCCTGCTGCTGCATCTTTGGACATTTTTATGATGGTCAATAATTCATCTGCTGTGACCGGGGATAAGAACAGCTCATTTTACTGTCTGTTTTGCAGGTTGGCTCTAAATTCCTCATGGTGATCAGGGATGCTCTCTGCAAGATTTTTCCCAACATTAATAAAATATTCATTGAGGTGGTTGGCAATGAGGAAGGGCTCCGTTACAACTGAATCATTTATCATAGAAGCTGAGTGGGGGGCCGAAGGCTGAGTGTTCCTGTTCTGAATAGAATTTATGATATTCCAGGTTTTCTTACTGTTGCCTGATGCTGATTGGAGCTTATTTGTATAATAGCTACGTCTGGCATTTCTAACTGTTTGAGTTACTCTATTTCTGATACTTCGATAAGCATCACCGAAAGTTATGGGTCTTTTTGCAAATTTGCTTTGGAGTTTGTGTTTTTCTTTTATCATTGCCTTGATTTCACTTGTGATATAAGGTTTGGAAATGAATACAGAAGGTGTCTGCTTCTGATTTTAATGGATCAAGGTTGAAATTTCCTGTAATGTAGCAAATTTATCAAGAAAGTTCCTTACATTAGTGTGGGGTCTTCTGTAGATTACTCCTACTAGGATATTTCGTGTGTCGTTACGTAATTCAGTGAAAACACTCTCCATGTACTCCTCCTGAACCTTCAAATCATCTCTTACAGAAGTGTCATACTTGATATCAACATTTAGTATGACACCACCACTGTGTCGTGACGTGTTGACGCAGTGTATATTATAATTAGTAATGTTATACAAGTGTTCAATATCGTTAGTCAGTTTAGTCTCACAGAACCCAAGTACATTTTACACTTACAAGTTAATTATAATTATCTTTATTATAATCGCGCTCTCGGCCGTTGGTTACCAGTCCCAATGAATGGGATTATGGTATTAAATCATTTGTGAAAGACAACATGAACCAACTAACCTAACATAACCAAAATAATCCAACGTAACCTAATTAAAAATATCCGATACTTCAAGTATTTCATCGGCTACATTTAAAAAAAAGAAAAGAAAACTTGACGTGATAGAGTAAAGCTAACTTTAGATTCATATTCAACATATTGTTATGCCGAGGCATAATTTAGTATTATAGGCCCGAATTAGTGCTTAGTAAAGAAAACTACAGTTCACAAATGTGTTTTTGTGACCTGGTGGAAATCTACCTGCCTGTTGTTTGTCTGTACACTGATACCGATTGCCGGGAGATTACCGGAGACTGGCCAGTGGTAATTCGACAACACTTGTTATATACCTACTTCTTCTTTATATAAGACCTGGCTGCTGGTAACCGGCGATAGAAGCTGGATAAGGGGCGAAGGGAGAGTCGTAACAATAAAAAAAAAAAGTCTTTTCGTTTTTGGACCAGATAAAAGGTTGAATTTTGTTGACTAGTGTAATTAGCGTATTTTGTGGACACACTGTAACGACGTCGACAGTACTAGTTTTGAGGGATTACTACTACTACTCCTACTAATACTAATGATAAGCTTTTTTCCTTATCCACCTTCCTCCTCCTTCCTGAGCCACGCACCCTTCTTCACCCTTCACCCACCTCCTCCTTCCCTCTCAACCAACTCCTCCCTGCTTCTTCCTCACACCACCTCACACCCATGGGCTCACATACCACATGATACACCACCTCACCAATACCACCTGATACACATGGACTCCCACACTTTTCAGCCTCGCATCGCATCCATGACCTCCAACACCACCTCACACCGATGGCTTCCCATACTACCAAATCCATGGTGTCCCATCTATTGCCTCCCACACCACCACACCCATGGCCTCCCATACCTTCATACCCATTGCATCCCACACCACCTCACACCCATGGGCTCAGATACCATCACACCAATGAAATCCCACACCACCTCACACCCATGAACTCCCACGCTACCTCACACCCATTACCTCCCAAAACATCTCACACCCATGGCCTCCCGCAACATCTCACACCCACGGCCTCCAGCAACACCTCACATCCATGACCTCTTACACTACCTCACATACATAGCCTCCCACACCACCTCACATACATGGCCTCCCACACCACCTCACACCCATTTCCTATCGCACAACTTCACACCCATGGCCTCCCACACCGCCTCATACCCATTTCCTCTTGCACAACCTCACACCCATGACCTCCAACACTACTTCACATAAAAGGCCTCCCACACCACCTCACATCCATGGCCTCCCACACCACCTCACACCAATTTCCTCTCGCACCACCTCCCCCCCATGGCCTCCTACCCCACCTCACACGCATGGAATCCAATATCATCACACGCATGGCCTCCCACCCACCTCACACGCATGGCCTCCCACCCACCTCACACCAATGGCCTCCCACACCACCTTCCCCACCCTAGGACTCCTACCCTACCTCACACCTATGGCCTCCCTCTCTACTTCACACCCATGGCCTCTCACACCACCAAACACCCATGGCCTTCTACACCATCTCACACCCATGACCTCCCACACTACCTCACACCATGGTTTTCTAAACCACCTCACACCCATGACCTCCCATACCACCTAACACCCATGGCGTTCTACACCATCTCAAACCCATGGCCTCCCACACTACCTCACACCATGGTCTTCTACACCACCCCACACCCATGGCCTCCCACACTACTTCACACCATGGTCTTCTACACTACCTCACATCCATGGCCTCCCACACTACCTCACACCCATGGCCTCCCACACTACCTCACACCATGGTCTTCTACACTACCTCACACCCATGGCCTTCCACACTACCTCACACCATGGTCTTCTACACTACCTCACACCCATGGCCTCCCACACTACCTCACACCCATGGCCTCCCACACTACCTCACACCCATGGCCTCCCACACTACCCCACACCATGGTCTTCTACACCACCTCATACCCATGGCCTCCCACACTACCTCACACCATGGTCTTCTACTCTACCTCAGACCCATGGCCTCCCACACAACCTCAATCCATGGACTCCTCACCACCTCACACCCATGGCCTCCTACACTACCTCGCACCATGGTCTTCTAGTCCACCTCACACCCATGGCCTCCCACACCACCTCATACCCATGGCCTCCCACATAACCTAACACTCACGACCTCCCACACCAGTTCCCATACCATCAAAAGCACTACAGTAGTCCATTCCGCGCTCTACAACGCCATTTATACACCACCAGCCACCAAGCCACCCGCACCAAACTGTCACGCCATCCATCGCCCACCTCGCTACCCCCAACCCCCCCCCCCTTCACGTAGCCCAACACCTTCCAATCCTCCCGCCCACTGACGCTATACAAGACCAAAAACACTGAAAACGAACATAATAGAATAATATAATACCATAATACCATAAAGGGAATAAGAAAGATTAAACTGAGACATTACGTTAATGGCATGTAATATGTAGTTAAGGGAGTTGGTTTCATTGTAATATTGAGATATTTTGTGTGTGTGTGTGTGTGTGTGTGTCTTTTCCTAAGTCAAGCAGTTAAAGGCAGTTTTATATCTTAAGCTACGAGCAAAATTCACCGTGTGTACAATATTTTTATCGGTCAAAGGTAAAAATAGCTTTCCGGATCACATGAAGATTACATACCCCGGGTCACTTCACTTGAAGATTAACCACACTAAGGCTACCTGAGGGGGTGATAGGTAAGGGTTGGTTAAGTTAGGCTTGGTTAGGTTAGGCTAAGTTAGGTTCCGGTTAGTAAGGTTAGGTTAAGTCAGGCTAGGTTATGTTAGGTTAGGTTATGGTTGGTTAAGTTAGGTTATGTTGTTAGGTTAGATTAAGCTAGGTTAAGTTATGAGTGGTTAAGTTAGGTTAGGTTAGGTCAGGTCAAGTCAGAATGCGCTACGTTTGGTTAAGTTAGGTTAGGTTAAGTTAGGTTAGGTTAAGTTAGGTTAGGTTACGGTTAGTTAAGTTAGGTTAGGTTACGTCAGATTAGGTTTGGTTAGGTTAGGTTATGGTTGGTTAAATGAGGTTAGGTTGTTAGGTTAGGTTAGCGTAAAAGTGGTTAATTTTCACCTAAACAAAATCTCCTTTTAATCTGTTTAGTTTATTAAATTTTGCACAAATGAGATATTTTCGTCAGTGAATGAAGTGAAGTGGTGACCCACAAGTGTGTTGAAACTACCACCACCAAAAACAAGAACCACCATCACCCACAGACAACACCACCAACTACCATCAGCAATACTAACGACCACCATCACCACCACCACCAACAACGACTATCACCCACACACAAAATTACTAACCACCATCACTAGCAACCACCATCACTATTCCCACTAACTACAATCACCGCCAACAACAACCACTATCACTCACACACAACACACCAACTACCATCACTATCATCAACAACCACCATCACCTACATCGCCAGCTACCATCACCATTACCAACAACCATCATCACATATACCACCAACTACTACTACTTTGCTGTCACTCGAAATCGAGTTTGACGATCATCCAGCGATGAGACAATGTTATGAGTTATTAGGGATGTCATCTTCGTTGGTGAGATCTCAGGTGACTAAAGAGGCCGATACGGGTCGTCCAAAGATGTTGCACGTGTGGGAGCTACATCTAGTGCGGGACGGACGGCAGCAGCATCTTTCCGGCGTTGGCGCTTGTCTGCCTCGGTATGCACGTCTGATCGGATGTTGAATCTCTTCATCAATATCCACGGTGGAGGACAGGTGAGAACCTGGATGGATGGTGGTGTGGCTGAACCAATGTGCAGCCTCAAAGTGAGTCTGAGTCTTACGTACATGCACCTCAAGGCCGAAGTGTGCATATGCATTTGCGTACGTATTCAGGATCTCCTGTAGATCGTGTTTAGTATGAGCGACAAGGGTGAGGTCGTCTGCATACTGAAGTTCAGTAATGGAAATTGCTGACACCTTTGTACCTGCCTGGACTCATCTTATGTTGAAAGACCCTTTATCCGGTATTCGATGTCCACCCTTCCGGAAAAATTGGCACTGGCATAAGTAAGGAAGGCAGCCAAGAAAACTGTCATATTTGCAGTTTGAAAAGATGTGTCTATGACATCATTACCATTAATAACATTATTATAGAACAGTCATATTTGCTGCTTGAAAAGATGTGTCTATGGTATCATTAACATTATTAGCCTTCCTAGGGAATAAAAGAAAGTCCGCATTTTCTACGTCTAAAGTTTGAAAATACTGGAAATATATTATATCAGTATCTCTCTCTCTCTCTCTCTCTCTCTCTCTCTCTCTCTCTCTCTCTCTCTCTCTCTCTATATATATATATATATATATATATATATATATATATATATATATATATATATATATATATACCTATGCAAGTAAATCACTGTAGGGGCGCGTGATCTAGGTATATGCTGATAACCACCAGGAAAGAAGAAAACACGAAGTTCCCAAGCGCTTTCGTGTAATTCACATCTTCAGGGGTGAGTACAGACTAGATAGAGTAATGCAAAACAAGATGAATATATACAGAGGAGGGTGAGACCAGGTCCACAATGCACCTGACCATTGTGGACCTGGTCTCACCCTCCTCTGTATATATTCATCTTGTTTTGCATTACTCTATCTAGTCTGTACTCACCCCTGAAGATGTGAATTACACGAAAGCGCTTGGGAACTTCGTGTTTTCTTCTTTCCTGGTGGTTATCAGCATATATATATATATATATATATATGTATATATATACAATAAGTAAGACACCTATAAAATAAAAACTACAGGATCACGATGGCTAACGTGTGATGATATGCTCTAGAATATATCAATGTGTGTATAAATCTACTGTCCTGTCATCCTGGACAGTGAATGAATCATTTGCCGAAACTCATGTTCACTTCAGGTCACAGGAGTGTTGCCATGAATAACAGCAATTATCAATAACTCAGTAATGGGTATTGATAAAAAAAAATGTACATCATCTGGGATGACAAGATGAGTATCACTCTATATAAAACATCTCACGACGGTATATATCCAAGTGCACTTGAAAAAAGAATAAGGAAAAATATTTGTCACAGTTACTTGAAGTACACTTGCTTAACTGTAGCCTGTAGACTGTAGACTGGTCCTTTAGACTGGTCCTATGTAACAAAACTTCTTGGTAACAGTGTATAACACAGTAATGGGGAGAAGAGATTATCTCTACCTTTACCAACTGTGTAACTGCTAGGTGACTGTTACCGTTGTATAACAAATATTTGTGAAGCTGTCATAGGTGTAACAACCTTCCTGGTGGTCACCACATGCAATAGTCAGTAGTTGTAATAGTCAGAAGCGAAATCGTTACCTGATGTTCTTACCCTTAACCAGTTATTCTTGATTAGTTAATGGAGCTAGAACATGCAAATGTTTATTGGGTTTTCTGTAGTAAAACCCAACTGGTACTTTTCTGTGTATATTATAAAAAGGGTTTCTATGTACACTTTCAAAAAGAATATCACCGTAATTATCTCCATTAGCTATGGATGTTAGAAACATAGACGGCAAGCTTGTCTGTGAAGCTTGGTTTCTCATGAGGGTTGAGTGAAGACTGAGTGATCACTGGGGGCAAATAGCCAACTTCTTATAGCTGACCTAAGGTCTATATAGAGAAGCACCGATCACGTATTTAATGAATGGACCACATGATCCCTGCATGACATCTCACTGCTCATGGAAAATTACAGTGGGTGATGGAGTTATACACGACAAATGTAATTAACCCACATTTATTTCATATTACTGTCAACAATGCGACAGGGGCTCATACAATTAAGGAGAACACTGCCATTCATGCCATCGTGCAATTGCCTCACAATGGCGATAAATTTTAGTCGGCAGCCAAAATGGCTGAGGGACTGCCAGAGGGCTTCCCTCTTGACTAAGTCGAAGGCCTTGATTAGGTAGATGAAGGCCATGCGCAGGTCATGACGTTGTTCTCTGCACTTTTCCTGTATCTGGTGGGCAGCAAAGATCTTGTCAGTGGTATCACATGATGGTCTAGGGCCACAGTGAAATTCTGGGAGAAAGTTTTCCGCCTCAGGAAGAAGTCTGCTTAGGAGGACTCGGGCTATAATCTTGCCAGCTACTGTACAGACAGCAGCGAGATCCAGCTGTAGTTGCCACAGTCTGACCGGTCTCCCTTGTTCTTATAAATACTAATGATGGAGGCGTCTTAAGAGCTTGGGGTATTTCCTCCTTTACCCATATATTCTCCAGGAGAGAGAGGAGACGGCTGGTAAGCAGAGGTCCGCATGCCATATACACCTAGCCTAGGATTCCATTAGGCCATGAGGCTTTGTTATTTTTCATGTGTTTGATGGCAGTAGCTACCTCATCCAGATATGGAGGATATATGAGGTGGGTCAGCTCTGGATGCTGAGGGACCTGCTGGGTAGTCAGGACATCCACATCGGTGTTTCGATTGATTAGCAAATAGTAGTGGTCTTTCCAGCACTGAAGGATGCTTTCTTCGTCTTTAATTAGGGAGTTACCGTCGGATGAGTGGAGGGGGCTGTGTCACGAGTGATTGGCCCATAAAATGTTTTAGTGGACTTGAAAAATTCGTGCATCTTGTGTTGATCTGCATTTTCTCGCATTTTATAGGCTTTATTTTTAAACCAGCCATTCCTTAGATTGCGAAGTCCATGCTGGGCCGCCGCTTTCTTCTTGCAAAAGGTATCAGCTTTGGTTCGAGTCTGACTGTTGTTCTGCCAGTCAGTTTAAGCAGCACGTTTATCATCGACAAGTACATTGATTTCTGGGTCATTCTCAGCAAGCCAGTCCTGGTGTATTCTTTCGATATGGCCGAGGGTTTCACAACAGGTATTTGTCAATACAGTGTCGAGAATGTCCCACGCGGCCCAGGGATTTGGGTTGTTTGTTGTCGGATTGTTTATCCTCAAATATAGGAATGAAATAGAACTTCGATTTTACCGTGACTAAAGAAAGCTAGCACACACAATTAGCTGACGACCACACACAGAAACAGCTGATTCACCACAACAAACAAACGGCTGACGACCACAAACAGAAACAGCTGATTCACCATAACAAACAAACGGCTTAGGACCACAAACAGAAACAGCTGATTCACCATAACAAACAAACGGCTAACGACCACACACAGAAACAGCTGATTCACCATAACAAACAAACGGCTGACGACCACAAACAGAAACAGCTGATTCACCATAACAAACAAACGGCTGACGACCACAAACAGAAACAGCTGATTCACCATAACAAACAAACGGCTGACGACAACAAACAAAAACAGCTAACTCATCATAACAAACACAACCAGCTGACGACCGCAAACACAACTGACTCACCATAACAAACACAACCAGCTGATTGTAAGGGGTTTATATTCAAGTTCAATGATTGTTGGTACAGTGTTGTTTAGTGTTGGGTTTGTTCTTTGTATCTGAAGCAGGTGTTGCTCATGGGCAGCTCGAACCGAGTCATAGTGCGGGGTGTGATCGTAAGGCTGGTCACTTGGCTCCCTTCCTCTGAACCAGTTGGTCACCTGCTACCTGTGAGTATTCCATATTTATTATCGTTTGTGTTATTATGGTGTTAATTATTATGCATGAACAACTTAGTGTGTATAAATCTTGCAAATGTAATGGCATGTTGACCGTTACTACCAAATTAATAGGACAATATTCTAAAAGTACTGTATTGTTGCTGCTGTTTTTATTCATGGTCACGTTGGTGTGAGCGGCTGTACATCTAGCCCTGTATGTCAGCACGCCAGCTAGGACGCTGTCAGCCCTAGCCTCTATGCTGTTCCTCCCGGGTTCATTCTCAAGTACCTATGCCGGTTAGGAGAATACTTGCTCTCCAGCGTCATTTTTCTCGAGGAGAAGACACTTATTTACCACCTGTTCCGTGTTGATATATATGACCCCACGCTTCACATCTAATGTCTACACTCCCGACATCTCTCCTGACTGACACTCCGGTACTCCCATACCTACATATGTTCATGCGTAAATACTTGAAAATATAAATATCTTGTTACAAATATCCTTCAGCGTGTTCAATATCCTTGGTGAAAGTGAAAGTGCTCCACCTGTCAGTAATCTCAAAAACACACAGAGGGCGTTAACATCTAAATCCTTGACACTGATGACCACAAACAGAAACAGCTGACTCAGCATAACAAACACCACCAGCTGACGACCACAGACACAGCTGACTCACCATAGCAAACAAAACCAGCTGACGACCACAAACAGAAACAGCTGAATCACTAAAACAAACACAACCAGCTGATGACCACAAACAGAAACAGCTGACTCACCATAACAAATACAAGCAGCAAATGACCACAAACACAATCAGCTGTGAACTGGCTAACCACAACATACTTTAGAGTACACAATGAGCAGACTGAAGTTCCTCTCTCTCTCTCTCTCTCTCTCTCTCTCTCTCTCTCTCTCTCTCTTCCATAACTCCTCCCCTCCTTCTGCCATTGTTTAAATTTGATAAAAATATCTAATACCTATGTGGTTTTGCATGTAGAGAGACAGTGATAAAGTAAGAGTTGGAGGTAGAGCTAAAGTTAGAGACAGAGGTAGAACTGAAGTTAGAGGCAGAGGTAGAGCAAAAGTTAGAGGCAGAGGAACAGCTAAAGTTAGAGACAGAGGTAGAGCTAAAGCTAGAGGCAGAGGTAGAGCAAAAGTTAGAGGCAGAGGAACAGCTAAAGTTAGAGACAGAGGTAGAGCAAAAGCTAGAGGCAGAGGTAGAGGTAAAGCTAGAGGCAGAGGTAGAGGTAAAGTTATAGGCAGAGGTAGAGGTAAAGTTAGAGACAGAGGTAGAGCAAAAGTTAGAGGCAGAGGTAGAGCAAAAGTTAGAGGCAGAGGAACAGCTAAAGTTAGAGACAGAGGTAGAGCTAAAGCTAGAGGCAGAGGTAGAGGTAAAGCTAGAGACAGAGGTAGAGCTAAAGTTATAGGCAGAGGTAGAGGTAAAGTTAGAGACAGAGGTAGAGCAAAAGTTAGAGGCGGAGGTAGAGCTAAAGTTAGAGGCAGATGAACAGCTAAAGTTAGAGACAGGGGTAGAGCTAAGGTTAGAGACAGAAGTAGAGATAGAGGTACAGTTAGAGGTAAAGTTAGAGACAGAAGAAGAGCGAAAGTTAGAGACAGAGGTAGAGCTAAAGTTAGAGGTAGAGGTAGAATTTAAAGTTAGAGTCAGAGGTAGAGGTAGAGGTAAGTTAGAGGCAGAGGTAGAAGTAGAGGTAAAGTTAGAGTCAGAGGTAAAGGTAGAGTTAGAGTCAGAGGTAGAGGTAGAGGTAAAGTTAGAGGTAAAGTCAGAGACAGAAGAAGAGGTAAAGTTAGAGGCAGTGGTAGAGCTAAAGTTAGAGACAGTGGTAGAGCTAAAGTTAGAGGCAGAGGTAGAGATAAAGTTAGAGACACAGGTAGAGGTAAAGTTAGAGGCAGAGGTAGAGATAAAGTTAGAGGCAGAGGTAGAGGTAAAGTTAGAGGCAGAGGTAGAGGTAAAATTAGAGGCTGAGGAAGAGCTAAAGTTAGAGGCAGAGGTAGAGATAAAGTTAGAGACACAGGTAGAGGTAAAGTTAGAGGCAGAGGTGGAGGTAAAGTTAGAGGCAGAGGTAGAGGTAAAATTAGAGGCTGAGGAAGAGCTAAAGTTAGAGGCAGAGGTAGAGGTAAAGTTAGAGGCAGAGGTAGAGGTAAAGTTAGAGGCAGAGGTGGAGATGAAGTTAGAGGCAGAGGTAGAGGTAAAATTAGAGGCTGAGGAAGAGCTAAAGTTAGAGGCAGAGGTAGAGGTAAAATTAGAGGCAGAGGTGGAGATGAAGTTAGAGGCAGAGGTAGAGGTAAAGTTAGAGGCAGAGGTGGAGATGAAGTTAGAGGCAGAGGTGGAGGTAAAGTTAGAGGCAGAGGTAGAGGTAAAGTTAGAGGCAGAGGTAGAGGTAAAATTAGAGGCTGAGGAAGAGCTAAAGTTAGAGGCAGAGGTAGAGGTAAAGTTAGAGGCAGAGGTAGAGGTAAAGTTAGAGGCTGAGGAAGAGGTAAAGTTAGAGGCAGAGGTAGAGGTAAAGTTAGAGGCAGAGGTAGAGGTAAAGTTAGAGGCAGAGGTAGAGGTAAAATTAGAGGCTGAGGAAGAGGTAAAGTTAGAGGCAGAGGTGGAGGTAAAGTTAGAGGCAGAGGTAGAGGTAAAGCTAGAGGCAGAGGTAGAGGTAAAGTTAGAGGCAGAGGTAGAGGTAAAGTTAGAGGCAGAGATAGAGGTAAAGTTAGAGGCAGAGGTAGAGGTAAAATTAGAGGCTGAGGAAGAGCTAAAGTTAGAGGCAGAGGTAGAGGTAAAGTTAGAGGCAGAGGTAGAGGTAAAATTAGAGGCTGAGGAAGAGCTAAAGTTAGAGGCAGAGGTAGAGGTAAAGTTAGAGGCAGAGGTAGAGGTAAAGTTAGAGACAGAGGTAGAGGTAAAATTAGAGGCAGAGGTGGAGATGAAGTTAGAGGCAGAGGTAGAGGTAAAGTTAGAGGCAGAGGTGGAGGTAAAGTTAGAGGCAGAGGTAGAGGTAAAGTTAGAGGCAGAGGTAGAGGTAAAGTTAGAGGCAGAGGTAGCGGTAAAATTAGAGGCTGAGGAAGAGTTAAAGTTAGAGGCAGAGGTAGAGGTAAAGTTAGAGACACAGGTAGAGGTAAAGTTAGAGGCAGAGGTAGAGATAAAGTTAGAGACACAGGTAGAGGTAAAGTTAGAGGCAGAGGTGGAGGTAAAGTTAGAGACACAGGTAGAGGTAAAGTTAGAGGCAGAGGTGGAGGTAAAGTTAGAGACAGAGGCAGAGGTGGAGGTAAAGTTAGAGGCAGAGGTAGAGGTAAAGTTAGAGACACAGGTAGAGGTAAAGTTAGAGACAGAGGTAGAGGTAAAGTTAGAGGCAGAGGTGGAGGTAAAGTTAGAGGCAGAGGTAGAGGTAAAGTTAGAGACACAGGTAGAGGTAAAGTTAGAGACAGAGGTAGAGGTAAAGTTAGAGGCTGAGGAAGAGTTAAAGTTAGAGGCAGAGGTAGAGGTAAAGTTAGAGGCAGAGGTAGAGGTAAAGTTAGAGGCAGAGGTAGAGGTAAAGTTAGAGGCGGAGGTAGAGGTAAAGTTAGAGGCAGAGGTAGCGGTAAAATTAGAGGCTGAGGAAGAGTTAAAGTTAGAGGCAGAGGTAGAGGTAAAGTTAGAGGCAGAGGTGGAGGTAAAATTAGAGGCTGAGGAAGAGTTAAAGTTAGAGGCAGAGGTAGAGGTAAAGTTAGAGACACAGGTAGAGGTAAAGTTAGAGGCAGAGGTAGAGGTAAAGTTAGAGGCAGAGGTAGAGGTAAAGTTAGAGGCAGAGGTAGAGGTAAAGTTAGAGGCAGAGGTAGAGGTAAAGTTAGAGGCTGAGGAAGAGTTAAATTTAGAGGCAGAGGTAGAGGTAAAGTTAGAGGCAGAGGTAGAGGTAAAGTTAGAGGCAGAGGTAGAGGTAAAGTTAGAGGCGGAGGTAGAGGTAAAGTTAGAGGCAGAGGTAGCGGTAAAATTAGAGGCTGAGGAAGAGTTAAAGTTAGAGGCAGAGGTAGAGGTAAAGTTAGAGGCAGAGGTGGAGGTAAAGTTAGAGGCAGAGGTGGAGGTAAAGTTAGAGGCAGAGGTAGAGGTAAAGTTAGAGGCAGAGGTAGAGGTAAAGTTAGAGGCAGAGGTAGCGGTAAAATTAGAGGCTGAGGAAGAGTTAAAGTTAGAGGCAGAGGTGGAGGTAAAGTTAGAGGCAGAGGTAGAGGTAAAATTAGAGGCTGAGGAAGAGCTAAAGTTAGAGGCAGAGGTAGAGGTAAAGTTAGAGGCAGAGGTAGAGGTAAAATTAGAGGCTGAGGAAGAGCTAAAGTTAGAGGCAGAGGTAGAGGTAAAGTTAGAGGCTGAGGAAGAGTTAAAGTTAGAGGCAGAGGTAGAGCTAAAGTTAGAGGCAGAGGTAGAGGTAAAGTTAGAGGCGGAGGTAGAGGTAAAGTTAGAGGCAGAGGTAGCGGTAAAATTAGAGGCTGAGGAAGAGTTAAAGTTAGAGGCAGAGGTAGAGCTAAAGTTAGAGGCAGAGGTAGAGGTAAAGTTAGAGACACAGGTAGAGGTAAAGTTAGAGGCGGAGGTAGAGGTAAAGTTAGAGGCAGAGGTGGATGTAAAGTTAGAGACAGAGGTAGAGGTAAAGTTAGAGGCTGAGGTGGAGGTAAAGTTAGAGGCAGAGGTAGAGGTAAAGTTAGAGTCAGAGGTAGAGGTAAAGTTAGAGGCAGAGGTAGAGGTAAAGTTAGAGACAGAGGTAGAGGTAAAGTTAGAGGCAGAGGTAGAGGTAAAGTTAGAGTCAGAGGTAGAGGTAAAGTTAGAGGCAGAGGTAGAGGTAAAGTTTGAGGCAGAGGTAGAGGTAAAGTTAGAGGCAGAGGTAGAGGTAAAGCTAGAGGCAGAGGTAGAGGTAAAGCTAGAGGCAGAGGTAGAGATAAAGTTAGAGTTAGAGTTAAAGGCAGTATTAGAGGTAGATGCAGATTTAGAGGCAGATATAGAGTGTTAGAGGCAGGTATAGACAGAGTTAGAGGCAGATATAGAGGCAGAGCTAGAGGCAGATATAGAAACAGAGTTAGAGGCAGATATAGAGACAGAGTTAGAGGCAGATATAGAGACAGAGTTAGAGGCAGATATAGAAACAGAGTTAGAGGCAGATATAGAAACAGAGTTAGAGGCAGATATAGAGACAGAGTTAGAGGCAGATATAGAAACAGAGTTAGAGGCAGATACAGAGACAGAGTTAGAGGTAGATATAGAGACAGTTAAAGGCAGGTATAGAGACAGAGTTAGAGGCAGATATAGAGACAGATTTAGAGGCAGATATAGAGACAGAGTTAGAGGCAGATATAGAGAAAGTTAGAGACAAATATAGAGACAGAGTTAGAGGCAGATATAGAGACAGCTAGAGGCAGATATAGGGACAGCTAGAGGCAGATATAGAGACAGCTAGAGGCAGATATAGAGACAGAGTTAGAGGCAGATATAGAGACAGAGTTAGAGGCTGATATAGAGACAGAGTTAGAGGCTGATATAGAGTCAGCTAGAGACAGATATAGAGACAGAGTTAGAGGCTGATATAGAGACAGAGTTAGAGGCAGATATAGAGTCAGCTAGAGACAGATATAGAGACAGAGTTAGAGGCTGATAGAGACCGTTAGAGGCAGATATAGAGACAGTTAGAGGCAGATATAGAGAAAGAGATAGAGGCAGATATAGAGACAGAGTTCAAGGCACATGTAGAGACAGTTAAAGGCAGATATAGAGACAGTTAGAGACAGGTATAGAAACAGAGTTAGAGGCAGATATAGAAACAGAGTTAGAGGCAGATATAGAGACAGTTAGAGGTAGAAATAGAGACAGGGTTAGAGGCAGATATAGAGACAGAGTTAGAGGCAGATATAGAAACAGAGTTAGAGGCAGATATAGAGACAGCTAGAGGCAGATATAGAGACAGAGTTAGAGGCAGATATAGAGACAGAGTTAGAGGCAGATATAGAGACAGTTAGAGGCAGATATAGAGACAGGGTTAGAGGCAGATATAGAGACAGAGTTAGAGGCAGATATAGAAACAGAGTTAGAGGCAGATATAGAGGTAGAGTTAGAGGCAGATATAGAGGAAGTTAGAGACAAATATAGAGACAGAGTTAGAGGCAGATATAGAGACAGCTAGAGGCAGATATAGAGACAGCTAGAGGCAGATATAGAGACAGGTAAAGGCAGGTATAGAAACAGAGTTAGAGGCAGATATAGAGACAGGTAAAGGCAGGTATAGAGACAGAGTTAGAGGCAGATATAGAGACAGAGTTAGAGGTAGATATAGAGACAGTTAAAGGCAGGTATAGAGACAGAGTTAGAGGTAGATATAGAGACAGAGTTAGAGGCAGACATAGAGACAGTTAGAGGCATATATAGAGACAGTTAGAGACAGGAATAGAAACAGAGTTAAAGGCAGGTATAGAGACAGAGTTAGAGGCAGATATAGAGACAGGTAAAGGCAGGTATAAAAACAGAGTTAAAGGCAGATATAGAGACAGAGTTAGAGGTAGATATAGAGACAGTTAAAGGCAGGTATAGAGACAGAGTTAGAGGCAGATATTGAGACAGAGTTAGAGGCAGATCTGGAGACAGAGTTAGAGGCAGATATAGAGACAGCTAGAGGCAGATATAGAGTCAGCTAGAGACAGATATAGAGACAGAGTTAGAGGCTGATATAGAGACAGCTAGAGGCAGATATAGAGAAAGTTAGAGACAATTATAGAGACAGAGTTAGAGGCAGATATAGAGACAGAGTTAGAGACTGATATAGAGACAGAGTAAGAGGCAGATATAGAGTCAGCTAGAGACAGATATAGAGACAGAGTTAGAGGCTGATATAGAGACAGCTAGAGGCAGATATAGAGACAGTTAGAGGCAGATATAGAGACAGAGTTCAAGGCACATGTAGAGACAGTTAAAGGCAGATATAGAGAAAGAGTTAGAGGCAGATATAGAGATAGTTAGAGACAGACATGGAAAGAGAGTTAGAGGCAGATATAGAGTCAGCTAGAGGCAGATATAGTGACAGTTGGAGACATGTATAGAAACAGAGTTAGAGGCAGATATAGAGTCAGCTAGAGGCAGATATAGTGACAGTTGGAGACATGTATAGAAACAGAGTTAGAGGCAGACATAGAGACAGTGTTAAAGTCACATGCAGAGACAGTTAGAGGCAGATATAGAGACAGAGTTCAAGGCACATGTAGAGACAGAGTTAGAGGCTGTTATAGAGACAGCTAGAGGCAGATATAGAGACAGTTAAAGGCAGATATAGAGACAGAGTTAGAGGCTGATATAGAGACAGCTAGAGGCAGATATAGAGACAGTTAGAGGCAGATATAGAGACAGAGTTAGAGGCAGATATAGAAACACAGTTAGAAGCAGATATAGAGACAGCTAGAGGTAGAAATAGAGACAGAGTTAGAGGCAGATATAGAGACAGCTAGAGGCAGATACAGAGACAGTTAGAGGCTGATATAGAGACAGTGTTAGGGGCAGATGTAGAGACAGAGTTAGAGGCTAATATAGAGACAGAGTTAGATGCTGAAATAGAGATAGTCAGGGATAGAGTTTGGTTTTGTCACTAGAAGTATTTTATGACAATCATGGTCAACGAAAAGGCACCTGTATTTATATTACAGGTGGAAATACTTAGAGAACGAGTGACGAATAAATGTTTAGACAAGAAAGATGATCATGAACCTGGATAAAAAGATGAACATAAGCTTAGAGAACAAAGATGAACATAAGCCTAGATAACAAAGATGAACATAAGCTTAGAGAAAAAAGATGAACATAAGCTGAGAGAACAAAGATACAGAAGCTTAGAGAACAAAAGGTTAGAAAAGAAGAAACGAACAAAACTTAGAAATGAAAGATGAAATTAAGCATAAAGAACAAATATGAACACAAGCTTAGAGAACAAAAGTGTTAGACAACAAGAGAGGAACATGCTTCGAGAGAAAAGATGAACTTAAGCTTAGAGAACAAGAGGATAGATAAAAAGAACAGGACATGAACTTGGAGAACAAGTGACGAACAAAAGCTTAGAGAAGAAAGATGAACATAAGCTTTGAGAACAAGAGAGGAACAAGCTTAGAGAACAAGGATGAACATCAGTTTAGAGAGCAAGAAACGGAACATGAACTTAATGACCAACGATAAACATAAGCTTAGAGAACAAGCGACGAAAAAAAGCTTAGAGAACAAAAGAAAAGCATGAGTTTAGAGAACAAGAGGTGAAAAAAATCTTAGAGAACAAGAGAAGAACATAAGTTTAGAGAACAAGAGACGAACAAAAGCTTAGAGAAGAAATATGAACAAAAGCTTAGATAATAAGATAGAAATTTACTTAGAGAACATAAGCTTAGAGAACAAGAGAGGAACACAAGCTTGGGGAAAAGTCTAAACGTAAGCTTTAAGAACTAGAGAATAACATAGCTTAGGGAACAAGGATGAACATAAGCTTAGAAAAACAACGGAACATGAGCTTATTGACCAAAGATGAACATAAGATTAGAGAGCAATTATGAATATAAGCTGAGAGAACAAGATAGCAAAAAGAGAGATGCCGTCGTGTAAACTTCTCTTGTTGAGCTTGGAGAGGAAGTTTTTGACTCGTGACTGGACTTAACCAATTCCTCCAGGCTTTTTGTGTTCATATTTCTTTCATTCGATTTTATTTTTTCCTTAATTCGTTTTTGTTCTTCCTGTTTTTTTCATTAGATTTTTCCTCTCCTTTAATACGTCTCTTATTTCTTTTCTATGATACTATTTTTACTTGTTCATTTTCCTGCTTTATGTCTTTCACTGGATTTTATTTATTCTTTATTTTGTCTTTATTTTGATCTTTTTTTTTGTTTCTGTTTATTCTTTAATTTATTTTCTCTTAATATTTTTTCATCGGCCATAAGACTGATGGAAATTAATCTCTCTCTCTCTCTCTCTCTCTCTCTCTCTCTCTCTCTCTCTCTCTCTCTCTCTCTCTCTCTCTCTCTGTATTTTCGGAGGTGTAGTAGATACCGGTATAAGGACGGGTATGAACACAAGTACAGATACTGCACAGTTACAGGAACAATTACAGTTTAATTCCATATAATTTTCGGTTTTGTATTCATCATCACATTGGAATAAAAGCTAATTGCGTTTTAAGGTATGCATTTAAAAGTTGAAATTAGATATATTAACCAGGTATAAAGGGATAGGAACAAGTAAAGATATTTATACCCCCCCCCCCCCCACACACCCACACATACACATTATTATTCCTTATTCTTCACTAGTATCAATATCTCCTTCATCCATTTCCTTCTCTTTCCCCATTCTTATTGTCCTCCATCTAACTGTGTCCTCTGTTCGTTCTTCATATGTCTGGTTGTCTATGTCATTGTTTTTATCTCTCAGTCTCTGTCACACCTCCTTCTACCCCACCGTATCGATTCTCTGTCTCTCTCTCTCTCTCGTGTCTCCCGTCTCGTTTACTCCCTACCCTTGTAAAACTCATCTTTTTATAGCACATGCATTCTCTCTCTCTCTCTCTCTTCTCAACGCTGCAATCCCTCTACAGTCACCATCAGGTCATAAACAAAGCACTGATATGTTTTGGACCCATTAGTAACCCTAATGCTCACTCTCCAGCCCCACTGATCGACCGATACTATTCCATTATTACGCATTTAGATGCTCAGAGACGCGTATAGCTTTAACCTTTAATCTATTCTGATGGAAAGTCATCTATATCGAGATCTTCAACCACTACTTAATCAATGTTCACCTTTCCTCACTCATATCTGGGGTGACTCTCCTCCTTTAGTTGATAATTCACAGGACAACAAATTTTTTATAATTCCCAGTTGCATGAGATTTCTTTACTGTTTCTTACCATTTTTGATCTGCTGATTTCATATTTGAAACCAGTTTTGTTCTGCATGCTCCAGTTTTCATGTAATTTGAGGTTTTACATTCTCGCCGTTTTCGGTCAAATTAATTAATTACACGATTATGGTATCAATAGGGAGATATAATTTTGTCTGTTTTTTCTTTCAGATTTGGTCATGGCTACAAAGAGAAATCAATGTGTGAACAAACCTGATGCCTTCTGTTATATTTGTGGATACTTCACGCTTATTCGTCAGAGGCGCAATATAACATCGTTTGTGAGGCGCGGCTATAAAGCGTACTTCGGACTTACTCTTGGCGACCAAGACAAAAAATGGGCTCCACATGCTGTGTGTCATAACTGCGAAGAAATGCTGCGTGACTGGACAAAAGGAAAACGTAAGGGCTTACCGTTCGGAATTCCCATGACCTGGCGAGAACCGAAGGACCACACAACTGACTGCTATTTTTGTCTGATCAATACGAAGGGTGTTGGCAAGAAAAACAGACATAAAATATCGTATCCTAGTATCCCTTCAGCAATTCGACCTACTTTGCACTCTGATGAGCTACCAGTTCCAGTTTTTAATGGGTTGTCTCCAGCTGAAGAGGAGGGAAGCGACAAAGACCAAGAGAGTGAACATGAAACTCAAGAAATACTTGCAGATTCCGACGATTCTTCTGATGGTACACCAGAGTCATCAACCCCTCAGAAGTTTAGTCAGCCAGAGCTGAATGACCTTGTGCGTGATTTGGGTCTCTCCAAAAATGCAGCAGAAGTTCTAGCTTCTAGGTTGCAAGAAAAGGCTCTACTGAACCAGACCACAAAAGTTTCAGACTTCAGAAAGCGGGAACAGGATTTTGTGCCATTCTTTACAGAGGAGAATAAGTTTGTTTACTGTCATAATATCCCGGGTCTTCTCCAGGAATTAGGGATTCCATTGTATAGTCCAAATGACTGGCGATTATTTCTAGATAGTTGTAAGCGTAGCCTGAAGTGTGTGCTACTACATAATGGTAATGTCTATGCAGCTGTTCCAGTGGGTCATTCTGTGTGCTTACGAGAGGAGTATAATGACATTAAAACTGTGATTCACCTGCTAAAATACCATGAGCACAACTGGACAATTTGTGTTGACCTCAAAATGGTGAACTTCCTTCTTGGCCAACAAAGAGGATTTACAAAGTATCCCTGCTTTCTTTGCATGTGGGACAGCCGAGCTAGAGACAGGCATTGGAACCTGAAGGAGTGGCCCTTACGTGAGACTCTGGAAGCTGGTATGCCAAACATTGTCAATGATCCAATCGTCAGTCGAGAAAAGATCATATTTCCTCCTCTCCATATCAAGCTGGGCCTGATGAAACAGTTTGTCAGAGCATTAAATACTGATGGTGAATGCTTCCAACACATAGTCTCTGCTCACCCTGCTTTGTCATTTGAGAAGATAAAGGCAGGTGTGTTTGATGGACCACAAATTCGTGCACTTGTACGTGATCAAGACTTTGTCAGAAAGATGGACGACAAGGAAAGGGGTGCATGGCTTTCATTTGTGGCGGTAATGGAAAACTTTCTTGGTAATAAAAAGGCTGACAACTATGAAACCCTTGTAGCAACCATGTTGTCAGCCTTTCATGACCTTGGATGCAATATGAGTGTCAAACTCCATTTCCTATATAGTCATCTTGATAGATTCCCTGAGAACCTAGGGGCAGTAAGTGACGAGCAAGGCGAGCGGTTTCATCAGGATCTCAAGACCATGGAAGACCGCTACCAAGGGAGATGGGACAAACATATGATGGCAGACTACTGCTGGAGCATTAAACGAGAGTGCCCTGAGACATTTCACAAACGCAAGAGCTTCAAGCGCAAATTCCTACCTGGCTAAAATGTGATTGGGCTTTGTCTCCTCATAGTAACAAATTTCTTACCTAACAATGAGTTTTATACAAATTTCAACCTTTGTTTTAGATGGAACATGTTTCAAATTGTGTTGTTGAATAAATTTAGAATATGTAATATTTTATTGTTTATTACCCAGCTAATTTAATGACAGTTTAATGACATATTTTTCAAGATAGACGACGAGGTCAATAAGACGAAGACGAAATTTTGAAATTTCAAAATACCTTGATTGCAAAAAAACTAGAGCTTACAGAAAGAAACTAACTTCAGATATGAGATCAGCACACCCAAATTAGGTAGAATCAAGTGTTTATAGCAATGCAACAAAAACTTTGTTGACCAGTGATCTTTCTTCCTTTTTTATTCGCGGCAATGTTGCTTCACCCTCTCTCTTTTACAGGTACTTTAACGGGCAAAGTTCGGTGGAATTTGCATCCTGTGTACCACCGGCAAGGCCGTGGGCTCGTAACACTCGTCTTGCTCGCGGTGCCCACCGTTTCTCTGTGGATGTCGGTTACACTAGAATAAACCGTTGTAATAAATCCTTCTTTCCTCACACAGCCAAACTGTGGAAAGCTCTGCCTTCTTCTGTGTTTCCATACACATACACATCAAAAAGATGGTTTTCCAGCATCTTCGTGGTGTAGATTAATATAATCTTTTTCTTTTCTATTTTAATTCATTTTTACTCCTATTTTTTCGCCCCCCTAGGCCCCGTTGTGGGTCGATGACCTGTGCCCAGGTGGGCTATTCCCCGTAAAAAGAAAAGACTATAAACGATGCATTCTTAGTTATACTTGATATTACATTGTTCGACACTGAAGTACGAGCAGAGTAGCTTTATAATATGTGGGAAGAGTTGTGCGTTGGTATAAAAGTATGTTTTATATGGTTAATTGATTATATTTTCTTAACTCATTCGGTGATATAACTATGTGCTTAATAGACGCATAAGAGAGAGAGAGAGAGAGAGAGAGAGAGAGAGAGAGATACATTGCCTCTAATGGCTTATTAATTATTCAGTTTGTAAAATTCTAAAGTAGGTTAGAGGCCTCCTTGGCGGTATACACGGAGGCTGGAAGTGGAGACCTATTTGCATATAACCTTTTAACCTAACGCACCAGCAGCAGGTTGTAGGGTCTCTGGATATTACACGGGGAAAACGTCACTAAGACTTTACACAAATAAACGAGGTCTTATGTTAGCTTAGACCCTTAAATAATACAGCAAGTAAAGAATAAAGTAATTACGGCTTGTGGGCCGTGGGTTCGAATCCTGGCGGGTTGAGGTGTTGATTGTATATATATGTAATATTCAGAAATTTCAGAGAAATTTCGAATGCCCCGCCATTGGCAACACTGAGCGTTCAAGGTCATGGGAGGGGAGAGAGGGCTTCCTGCTTATAGAGAGAGATGGTGGAACTAGGCCTATATGATATTAAATGTAATTTACCGAATTAATAATGATGCGATTCATGAAGTAAGGGACTATTATTGAATTTGAAATTATTATAGATCGTTTAGCAGTCTGAATAATGTTACGGGTGTCCCAAGGAGTTATTAGTTAGGCGGAAAATATGTCACGTAGACCTAAGCTAACGCCTTGAGAGGACGCGACGCAGCCTCTCTCTCAGTCGCGGGAAGCATTCACATAGAAAAGACGTCCCTGGGCGTCTGTCACAGAAATAGTCACGTGGCCTAGTCACCTGTGCTGCGCCATGGCAGTATAACAAGGTTTCCGTCAGAACCCACTTGACTGGAGATGACCGGAGTTGACTGCGAGAGATTGACTGCCGTTTGAGACTGCCGTTGATGATTGAGGGTGGCGATTGTCGCCATTGGACCGATCAGTGTAGGCCTGTCACTGTTTAGCGGGGTAGCAAAGGATCTCTTGAGTGAACGAGTGCTCCCGACAACTAAAACGACACGGGACCAGCATCAGCAGTGGGTGATCAGTTCTTACCACTCAGGTGCACAACCCCACATGTCCCGAGCAGCTAGTGAAACCCTCTTGCTAACGGGAAGCTAAAGTTTCTCTCAACTGTACAAGGTCTGATTGGCTCACTCCCTTCTGCTTTATGGACGCACTGGGAGTACACTGAGGCTATCTGAGTAAACTAATGGTCACACACTGAGACCATGAGTCTAGGAATCAGTGGAGTTTAGAGGTACAACTTTCCAAGGTGGAGAAAGGCTGATTGGGCCTTCAACTACGGGTGCCTGTTGGTTGTGCCTTAAACGACTACGGAGTGCAGGTGGAATCTGTGTGTGTGTTAGGTTAGGGAGCATGGTTCATGGGTATTGGACTCAGTAATTTCTTTATAATAGTGACAGTATTTTTGTGTGTAGTTAATACTATTTTTTCAGTTACTAATGTATGCTGTGTGCATTTAATATTTCTTTATAGTTCAATCTCAGATATAACCTTTGTTCCCCAGAGTAGTGTTTAAGTTAGGTTAGGAAGTGTGCATCTGTTGGTGTAACATAATTATGTTGAGTGCCCTTAAGGCCTATTCATTGTAGAGTGTTTAATTTCTTATTTTTTAATACCATTTCCTCAGTGACTGATATTATTCTGTTGAAAGCCCTTAAGGCCTATTCATTGTGGAGTGTTTAATTTCTATTTTTTTAATACCATTTCCTAAGTGACTGATATTATTTTGTGAAAGCCTTAAGGCCTGTCTCATGTGTGCAAGCAACATTTCTTAATACTTCAAATGTATTGTTGCCTGAGTTTCTAATAGTTTCTATATCATGTATAACTTTTATTCCCCAGAGTAGTGTTTTAAGTTCAAGTTAAGAGGTGCGCATATTGGTGTACCATTATTTGATTGTGTTTGTAGTGTTGGAGGGAATATAAGTGTCTAAATTTTACAGTGTCTCATTCATTCCAGTCACAGACACTATCCTTCCACGGGTCACGGACAATTTATTTTGTTTAGTAGATTTAAGTGTTCTTGTGCTGGTTCGGGATTTTTCTCAAAGGGGCGCTTCCACTGCCATTACCATCTATTAATTTTTAATAAATCCCAAGACAAGTGAGAAATTAAAGTCCAGTAAATTCCGACCGGTTATATATAGATATATATATATATATATATATATATATATATATATATATATATATATATATATATATATATATTTACTTTATATATATTCTCTAAAGGGGGGTCGAACTTGGGAACAGAGCTGATGCTTTTAGCAGTTCTACATCCACCTAGGCACGACACCCAAGGAAGGAGAAGAAAGTAAACAAACGGGCAGGGCATCAGCTGATTCTAACTTGACGATAACTTGCTTACAAACTTTGTGTTAGGTCGGTTATGTTCCCGTGATCAAGTTTGATGTTGCTCTCGTCTTCTGTGGTGCTGCCACGCCCACTGTCTCTGCTCTCCTTGTCTGGCGACTGACTGCTGGAGAAGGGGGCGATAAGGAGGGTTGGAGGTGGAGTAGACAGAATTAAGGGGGGAGGTAGAGAAAGATACGGGTGGAAAAGTGAAAACGATAGGTGAACAGATGGGAGGAGAAACGGAAGTACAATATGAAGGAAGAAGAAGAAGAAGAAGGAGAGAGAGAGAGAAAGAGAGAGTGAGAGAGAGACCTCATCCATCAACTCCTCCCAACCTTCCATCATGTTATATAATTTTAAAGTTTAATAATTAGCACTTAATTCCTTCTTCTAACTGTCCGGATACAACAAAGAGACACACAAATCTCTCTTTGTCTCCATTTCTTTCACCTTGTCTGTGCCTACCTCTCTTTCGCTTTACTTTCTTGCGCCTACAAGTGTCTTTCTTTGTTTTTTTGTCTCCTTTTTCCTTTCCCATTATGTTTTCTCTTTGTTTCTCTCTCTTTGTTTATCTGTGTCTCTGTGTCTGCGTCTCTCTTGTAATTTGTTCTCTCTCCTTTTCTTCGACTTTTACCAATTAGCTCAAATTTGATAAATTTCCTCTATTTCTTTCTTTCCTTTTCTCCCTTCCTGCTCCTCTCTCCCTCTCCACTACAAGCAGTTGAAAAAAAGAGAAAGTTAAACGAAACGAAAGAGGCAAACGAACCCAGGTTTTAAAGGTTCGTATTCTGAATATTTTTTCTCCACCCGGAGATGTGAGAATGCCTCTACCTGCCTCCTGCTACACTATGCTACGATACAAAGATAAAAAGATGCTGGCGTTCTCTCATCCTAAACTAGTAAATAAAACCAATCTAAATATATCTGATAATTCGAATTCAGATTTAGGAATATGACGACAAAAGAGCGAATTAGTCCCACGAGTATTCTTTCCCCATAACGAAGGATATTATAAGAGTTGAAGTTGTCTTTCAGTTATTGTAGTCCTCAGTGACGACACAATATAAACAGGAATTAAATGATGTAATATTACTGGAAAACACACACACACGCCAAAAAGAAACAGAAGGTTAACCCATCTCGCCACAGGTGGTCGTAGACGGAGGCGGCACGATATGTAAATGGTGATGTTCGTCTTGGGAGAAATATACCCCAAGGACCTCCCCGTCGCTCTCAATGATTAGATGTTTTAAAGTAAACCTAAAGTAAACCGATTTTATATACATATATATATATATATATATATATATATATATATATATATATATATATATATATATATATATATATATATATATATATCATGTAAATCCACAATGAAAACGTGGATAAGATAAATCTTGATAAAATCACACGGGAGAATGGATACAACGGAGTACCTTAGCTTTCGTCTTGAATAAAGACGAAAGCTAAGGTACTCCGTTGTTTCCATTCTCCCCTGTGATTTTATCAAGATATATACATATATATATATATATATATATATATATATATATATATATATATATATATATATATATATGCAAGTAAATCACTGTAGGTGCGTGTGATCCATGTGTATATGCTGATAATCACAAGGAAAAAGAAAACCTGAAGTTCCCAAGTGCTTTCGTGTAATTCACATCTTCAGGGGTGAGTACAGACTAAGGAGCAATACAAAACAAGGCAAACATATATACAGTAGAGGAAGGTGAGATCAAGTCCACAATAGTCAGGTTATTAGGTAGTGACCCTACTAATCTTCAAAAAGCACCTCAGTAGTCGGTAGTCAGGTCAGAGGTTAAGATGACGCAACCATCTCACCTGGTTACAAATCTTTTTTATTACGAAATTATTCAGTTTGTACATACCATTACTCAACATGAATTCAACATGAATTTGAGTAATGGTATGTACACTCGGAAACCATATTCTCTAGCCCACCTGGGTCGGTGCTGGAGGTTAGTACAGTGTCCTTTCTGGACGGGGGCCCACTCTAAATATCAAGAGGTAACACATGCACTAACAACACAGTCATAGTACGGCTGTATAGATGATATTATGTATAAATATTGTATATGGCATTTTACACTCTGCATTATCTACATTATATATGAACACGAAGAAAAAATTACCATAGGTTGTAGTTACGAAAGTATGAATGGAAATAAACACTTCCAAACCACCCAATGAAAACACATGTCGTTTACAGCGCTTGTGGCCAGACCACGATGATTCCACCACATCCCATCTATATCTTTTATTTCCCATCATTCGCGTAACTATTTGAAAAATCGTGTTTAATTTAACTACATATTTCAAAAACCTTAAATTACATGTGGATCAGTCACTCCTCATTTCACACACTTATAGTGTAATACTTTGACCATCCCACCTGGGCACATGGAGGCCCACGGTAACTCTCACGGGGCAACATCCTTGCATTTGTTGAGAAGATTTAAATATATTATAACATATATATATATATATATATATATATATATATATATATATATATATATATATATATATATATATATATATATATATATATATATATATATATATATATATATTGAGGTTCACGGCGCCATCAACTCGATGAACAGGCTTTGTGTGAAATATAACAGAGTCTAGAACTGCTTTTAGTGTCCTTGTGGCCTAGCCGGTAAGCCCTCCCTAGTCACACCCAGTAGGTCGAGGGTTCGATTCCTTGCTGGTGAGGTCGTTGATTGTATGTTCAAAGTCCGCGTGTTAAATGGACTAAAAATGAAGTATATATATATATATATATATATACTTTCCCTCACCCTAGCAAACTAGTTAGCATAGCATAACCAAACAGCCTCGCAAGGACCAATAGATCTGGGTATAATGTGTGTGCACCCGCTAAAATGACCTAGTATATTTTACTAATGTCTCATTGTCCATGGGTTTTCTTACAGTTTAGCTGTGAGTTTTCTATTTTGTCTACCTGCCAGTTCAACAGGACTGCTAACCTGCCGTGACCTCACTAGGAGAAAGGTCACGGCAGGGTTAGCTCCGGAGGGATAATTATCAGATATGGCCAGTGCTATGTGCTGTCTTGGGTATTAGGGTGTGTCAATTTTGTCAACATGTTAAAAACCAAATTTGGTAGTCAAAATATTGTGCCTCTTTATGTCTAAACTTGAGATTAGCAAACAAAAATGAATTGAAATAACCCTCACCTACATCAATTATACCTTAAAGTTTCAAATATCAGTATTTCAACAAATTAATGAGACTTGATTAGAATTATTCACTTGATATTAACTAATCTCATGTAAGCATATGGATTATGGAGTATTTTATGGTTCTATAGCTTGTGTACTATATGCATGTCAGAACATGAACATGAACAGGCTCTCTGTGTGGGACAGTTTAATTCTTGTTTTGACTTGTACCAAGCGTGAGGATAAGGCGCCCGGCTCACTCTCCTTCTAGATATCATAGACGGTGGTTTGCTCTCATTGCACTTGCACCTACTCTACCAGACGAATTCTACATTTTAATTATTGTAAGTAGGGCATATTGATTGTCGCAGTTACTTATATCATTGTATAAAACATGATGTTCTAAGAAATTATTATGTTATTTCTGTTACAGCATTTTTGATAAACAAATTGATATTTTTTGAAACAACAATTGAATTATGAAACATTGAAATATTTTTCTATTTGTCAGATAGTGTGAAGATGTCAAAATTGAAGACAAGAAGTCAGTTGTCAACCCACTTGAGCCTGCTAGTTGGTAAAGGGAAGGAGCTTCCTGTATCAGAACTTCCAACAGTGAGAGACATGCTAAGATTAGGGTTACTCCTTCGAGAAAAAAATGCAAAGGACAGAAGGAACTATACAGATAAAGAACTCATAAATGACATGATAGTCCCTCTTCTGCATCAATGGACAAAAGCTAATGCACTATTCAAACCACCTGTGATTAACCAGTGTCGAACTATTGAGCTAAAACTAACGAAATTATGGCACAAAGCAGTTGAAACATCACTTGGTAAAGGAAACTTGGCCAGGAAAAATGAATTTCTGCACACACTTGATACTCTGTTTGACATTTTGACCTGCAAGTGCTCCATACAATTATGTTCTGAATCCAACTGTTCTCACTCAGGTAAGAGAGAAAATATTTCCCACATTGATTGTAGTTGTCCTCGTGAAAAGAAGATCCCTGTTTTAGAGCTTGAATTTATAAAGGCACAGAGGACAAAGGCAGAAGGCCAAGGAAGTATGCAAATGGGTTCAATAGATTATTCAGAAACAAAGAAGCAGATTGCTAATGCCAAGAAGAGAGAACAAATCCGAGAGAGGGAACAAAAGAAGAAAATGAAGAGTGAAGAAGCCATCCAAAGAGAGGAAGAGCTGTGTCAAGATGTTTATCACTTCTTTGATAGTTCTTCTGATGAACAGGAAGCAACATCAGATGATAGTTCCAAAGAGCCATCTGAACCTTTACCAAAGAAAATGAAATACAACACAAGAAATATTTCAAACATTGCTTTAGCTAGTATTCCCCACCATGCTGGACTTCGTGAGGCTGCAGAAATTGCAACTGCCGCTTGGATAGATGCAGGCCTCATCAGCCGAGAGGATGTATCTTTGGTGATAGATCATAATAAAATTAGAAGAGCACAAGAAAAAATAATGAAGGAAATATCTGATCAGCATGAAAAAGATTTAAGCGAGGGAGGGCTCTCCTGTCTTTTGTTTGCTGGAAGAATAGATGACACAAAAGTTTTGCTAGAAGTAGAGGGAGTGAACAGAAAGTTTCCAGGTCTCATCAAAGAAGAACACTACTCTGTCTGTTCTGAGCCTGGTGGTCGGTTTTTGTTTCACTTTGCTCCCGAAACTGAAGTAGAAGGGAAGAAACATGCAGAGGTCATTGCTGATCATATTTTATGTTGGGTTCAGGAGAGAGGACTTGGCAGTTCACTGCAGGCTGTTGGTGGAGATTCAACTGCAGTGAACACCGGATGGCAGGGGGGTGTAATGACGCATTTAGAGAAAAAACTAGGAAGAAGACTTGTTTGGATTGTATGTGATTTACATACAGGCGAGCTACCTCTTCGTCATCTCATCCAGGAACTTGATGGTCCTACAAAGAGCAACAACAAGTGGTCAGGTCCCCTTGGCATCATGCTGGATGAAGCAACAAAACTAGAAATAAATACAACCTTTCCAAAGGTCGAAGTTGGCCCTCCCCTTCCGGCGTTGTCTGAAGGAGTCAGCACAGATCAATCCTATGCTTATCGTATTGCCCAAGCAATAAGATCAGGAGAAGTGCCTCAGTCATTGGCTCTCTTGGAGATTGGACCTGTCAGTCACAGCCGTTGGTTAACTACAGCTCTTCGTTTCTGCAGGATTTGGATTTCCAAACACGAATTGAAGGGCAAAGTGCTGAAGAATTTGAGGTTAATTGTTGAATTTATTATTGGAGTTTATCTTCCCCAGTGGTTTAGTGTGAAACTTAATCCTATGTGGGTGGATGGGCCCAATCACCTTTTGTTTCAATTGCAGCTAGTAAGAACACAGAGGAAGGTAGTGAGGGACATCGTGTTACCTGTGGCAAGAAGGTCCGCTTGGTATGCTCGATCAGAAGCAGTTTTGCAAGCAATGCTTTGCAGTCAATGTACCAATCTCCGAACCGAGGCTATAGAAGTCATTCTAAAGATTAGAGGAACACTAATAGATGACGACCAGTTGGGAGACTGTTCGTTTCATTCAAGAAAAGTTCCCCCAATAAACGTCAATGCCACCAAATTGTCAGAATTGGTTGACTTGAGTTTGGAAGTCTTAGAGCCACCATTGACAACAAGTCTAACTAGCCAAGAATTGAGAAACCTTAAAGAGACTCCAATGCAGGTGCCGAAGTGGCCTTCCCACACTCAGTGGAGAGATGTGTGAAAATGGTCACAGAAGCAGCGGGCCATGTTTACACCCACGAGAGGCGAGGTTACATCAAAGCACAAATAGCAAGCAGACTACTGATGACAAGAAACCAAAGCAAAGAGAGTATGAAGGCATTGGTTACTTTCAAATAGACTACGGATAATAAAATATAATAATTTGAAACTTGAAACAGTAACATGTGTGCAAACGCTGGTTATGTTATAAATTCACAAATATGTACATTTAAAAATCCATTTGATGTAGGTAGGACTTATTATAAAAAAAAATTTATGCCAGAATATTGTTTTGCATGCTTAAAGACTACAATAAATTGCTACCAAATTACTCGATTTTCAATTTAGCCAGTTCACCCCCTAAATTGACACACCCTATTGGGTATGAGAGTTTGTTGACCAAACTGGAGTGGTCCATTGAAGAATTGGCGAGGGCCAAGTTAGAAATTGAGAGGGCCACGTTGGAGAACCTGAAATTAAGGAAAGAGCTGGTGAAGTTAAAAGGAGAGGCTGGACGAGTAAAGCCAGTGTCTGTCGAAAACTCAAGCGAGTGGAAAGTTGTGAGTAGTGGGAAGACGAAGCTGGTGGTGAAGAAGTACACCAAGGATACGACAACAACGACAACAACAACTAAGTGTACCAACCGGTTTAGTCCCTTGATAGACGAATTGGAAGTTAGTACAGTCAGGGACAGGGATGACAACGAAGGTATAAAAACTTTAATTGTTGGTGACTCACAGGTAAGGTACATGGACAGGGCCTTTTGTGGTAAAAACAAAAATAGGATGAGGGTGTGTTTGCCAGGAGCTGGGGTGGGGGATATAATTGACAGGATGGACAATATCTTGTCTGGTAATGGGAACAAACCCATTATCTGCCTCAGTGCAGGAGGCAATGATATTGGCAGGTGTAGGAGCGAGGAGCTTCTTGATAAGTTCAAAGCAGCTATAGATCGTATTAGGACTAAGGGAGGGATCCCTATCATATGCCCTGTCCTGCCTAGAAGGAGAATTGGCAGTGAATGGTTGTCAAGGGCAGTTGGTGTCAACGACCGTGTTGGCAGATATTGCAAGTCAATATCAGTCCCATTCATTGACAACTGGGACAACTTCTATTGCAGAAGGTACCTTTATGCTAGGGATGGGGTGCACCTGTCTAGGGATGGAGTAGCAACCCTGGCTGGGGCTCTAGAGGGGGCAGTTCAAAAGATATCGAAATCTTTAAACTGCTATGAGAACATATGAGCACAGGGGTGGAGGAGACTGCAGTGGGAGCGGGTAAACAAAGTGAAAGACTACAGGGAAATAGTGTTAGGAATGATGACAAAACTAAATTAGACAGGGAGTTCAAAACTAAACGCGGTAAGGGGAGGACTCAGAACACGACTAACTTAAATGTATACTACGCGAACAGTAGAAGTATGAGAAACAAAATGGATGATATTAGGGCCTCGGTATGTACCGAAGAAATCGATATAATTGCATTCACTGAAACATGGATCAACCTAGACACACGTGAGTTGCCAGTCGAATACCAAATTGCGGGTTACAAACTGTTCCATACGGATAGGCAGACCAGGAAAGGAGGCGGAGTAGCAATCTATGTTAGGGATAATCTGAAGTGTGAAATAAATAAGGAAATAAAAACTGAGAGGAATACAGAAACAATTTGGATAGAATTAAGCGACGGTCGGGAAAAATTAATCACAGGAGTAATATATAGACCCCCAATCTTGATAGCGTCAATGAGCGACTTATCTGGGATGAAATGCGCAGGGCTTCCATACACAACAAAGTCTGTATAGTAGGCGACTTTAACCTTGGCCAAATAGATTGGACTGACCTTACGGGTAACTCAGAATCAGAGGATTTTCTCGAGACGATCCAGGACTGTTTCCTAAGTCAACATATAACCGAACCCACACGGGGTAATAATATACTCGATTTAGTTCTGTCGAACAGAGAAAACCTCATTAGCAATGTCGAGGTAGGGAACGAACTTGCAAACAGCGATCACAAAGAAATTCGATTCCAGTTAGATTTTCAGGGCAGACGTAAGGAAAATTCCACTAAAGTACCAGATTTCAGAAGGGCAAACTTTGACAGTTTAAAGAGGCAGCTGAGAGAGGGGGTGTCGCGCTTGGCCGTGAACCTGACAGATGACACCGACCTGATAACGAGATCTGAGATTGCCGAGTTCCACGATAATTTAAATAGTGAGTTACTTAACGCACAAAGGCAGAACATACCATACAAAAAACTCAGATCAGACAACAATGACCCTAAATGGATAAATAATTATTTAAAGAACATCACTGGCCAAAGGAAGGCTATAGGTAGAAGGATAAATCGTGGCGAAATTCACCTCCAGGACTATTATAGGGTATTTGCGAGTATGGTTAAAACCGAGATAAGGAAAGCAAAGAGGAATAATGAGGTAAGGATAGCAAGGGAGGCAAAGACAAACCCCAAAGGATTCTACCAAATGTATCAAACTAAAACACGAGAAAAGATTGGACCAATACGGTCAGACTCCGGCGAGCTCACTGATAACGATGGAGAAATGAGCAATAATTTGAATAAATATTTTTCAACAGTTTTCACCACCGAAAATTTAAACATGATACCCGAGGCACCGACTCTATTCAGAGATAGTGAAGAAAACAAATTAAGTGAGATAGTAGTGACTAGTAACGATGTTAGTAAGCAAATAGACAAACTAAAGCCTAATAAGTCACCTGGTTCCGATGAGATATTTGCCAGAGTATTAAAGGAATGTAAGGAAGAGCTTAGTATGCCCTTAGCAAAGCTGTTTAACATGTCCTTAAAAACAGGTGTAGTACCAGAATCCTGGAGGATAGCGAATGTAATACCGATCTTCAAGAAGGGGGATAGATCACTATCCTCTAACTACCGCCCAATCAGTCTAACATCAATAGTAGGCAAATTACTGGAAGCAATCATTTCAAACTCTATTCGAAATCACCTGGAGAAGCACCGATTGATCAATGATTCCCAGCATGGCTTCACAAGCGGACGTTCTTGCCTAACTAATCTATTAACATTCTTTTCATCAGTTTTCGAATCGGTGGACGAGGGGCACAATTATGATGTGGTATATCTCGACTTTAGCAAAGCCTTCGACAGAGTCCCCCACGAAAGACTAATTAAAAAGGTAGAAGCTCATGGCATCAAAGGTGAAATCCTTAAATGGATTAGGGCGTGGTTACAGGACAGGAAACAGCGAGTGAGTATTAACGGCACTCAGTCCCATTGGAGCAACGTCACAAGTGGAGTTCCCCAAGGCTCAGTACTTGGACCATTATTGTTTATTATATACATAAACGACATAGATATCGGCATAGACAGCAACATAAGTAAATTTGCTGATGACACTAAAATAGGACGTGTTATCAAATCTGACGATCACTCGGCAAAACTACAGGAAGATCTAAACAAATTTTTCCAATAGTCTGAAAAATGGCAGATGAAATTCACATTCGACAAATGTAAAGTACTCAGTATAGGAGATGTAAACAGGGAAACCAGATACCAGATGAACAACGATGCCATAGAGAAATCCGACTGCGAGAGAGATTTAGGAGTAATGATAAGTAGGAACCTTAAGCCAAGTAAACAATGTGTTTTTGCTCGTAACAAGGCTAATAAAGTACTTGGGTTCATACAAAGGAGTGTTAGTTACAAGACTAGCGAGGTCTTCCTAAAACTGTATCTTGCTCTTGTGAGACCACACCTGGATTACGCAGTTCAGTTCTGGTCACCGTATTACAGAATGGATATAGAATCCTTGGAAAGAATTCAGAGGAGAATGACAAGACTAATCCCGGGCATTAGGAACCTTGAGTATAGAGACAGGTTAAAGCATCTTAATTTGCACTCCCTTGAGAGACGTAGAGCGAGGGGCGACCTGATAGAGGTGTATAAGTGGAAGGCAGGGCTAAACAAAGGGGACATTACTAAGGTACTCAAACTATCCAACCAGGAGCGAACTCGTAACAATGGTTTTAAATTAGACAAATTTAGATTTAGGCGTGAAATAGGTAAACACTGGTTTGGAAACAGAGAAGTGGATGAATGGAACAAGTTACCAAATATCGTCATTAACTCGAATACGCTGAACTGCTTCAAACATAGGTTGGATGCTTATATGAGCAATAGGGGTTGGGTGTAAACGGGACTGCCCAGTATATGCCAATAGGCCCGCTGCAGTTTCCTCCATTCTTATGTTCTTATGTTCTTAACCATCCTCCCAGCAACTCATATGCCATCCCAGACCCACAGCCTATACAGTATGTATGGTGCAAGACCGCAGTCCAATACATACAAGTCAGGCAGTCAAGCGTTGGTTTGAGGCGCACCCGCAGATTATTCTATTGGACTGGCCCCCTAAAGGAGCCGATTGTAATCCAATAGAAAATCTATGGGCGCATATGGTTGTTGAATGGGATGTTGAGGAGAAAACGAGTGAGGAAGTGAGGAGACACGCACATAATGTGTTGGATGGAATATGGAGGAGGCCGAACATCTGCAGCAATCTAGTAGATTCCATGCCTACCAGATTGCATGAAGTTATAGCAGCAGATGGAGGTTGGACACGGTATTAGCCTTGTAGGGGGTGGCGGGGGAGTTAGTTCTCTGGTGTAACCTCGTTGGGGCCACATAGACTTCGTTTTCTAACTCTCGGGAATTTGTCCAGGTATTTTACTGTGTGGTTTTTCGTCACATCGCATAAATATGCTTACAAAATTTATGCATTAATATGCATAACTCTTGGGACTGTGTCCAGACATTAAATATATGTTATATACTACAATAATCACATAGATATATTTACAATGTTTATGCATAATAAATGTGAAAAATATTTTTTGGGTTCCAATTAACCAATAGTCATGCCTACAAAACAATCTTGATGCTCTAGGTCAGGGGTTCTCAACCAGGGGGGAATTCCCCCCAGGGGGGGAATTCAGGTTTTCAGGGGGGGGGGGGGGGAACTGATTCAGGAGAAAGAGATATGTTCGATGAGAAATCAATCACAGAATTTTGGCCCTTGATGTGCGATTCCTACCCAAAAGTGGCAGAAAGAGCTATCCGTGCCTTGCTTCCGTTTGTGTCGACATATCTTTGTGAGTCAGGCTTTTCAACTCAGTTGCAAATTAAAACGAAGCAACGTAGTAGATTAGAGGTAGAAAATGACCTGCGTTGTGCCCTTTCAAGCACTCCTCCGAGTATCCCAGAATTGGCGAAGAAAAACAATCACAGGTTTCTCATTGACTGTAATCTTCATCTGAATAAAATTAATTACAAATTTACAATATCCTGGTATTCTATTGAACTTTTTCTTTATTGCATTATGCTTCAGTTTGGTCTGTTAAGTAATTCATTATAAATATAAAAAAACTATTTTCTTTTATTCAAGTTTTATAAATCCATCAACATTTTCAATTGGCATTTAATTTGTAAAACTCCACTATAAAAATAATCCATGTAAAATTGTAAATGTATATGTACTAATATGGAAAAAATAAAGGATTTTCAGTATTATATGCATATTATTTGGAATGCACTTTTTGAGGCAGACAATCTTGGAAAGGAGGGGGGAATGACATTCTGACATATGGTGAAAGGGGTGCATGGGGCAAACAAGGTTGAGAACCACTGCTCTAGGTGCATGTATGTGTTAAAGAACGAGTAAATGAGCCACATTATTTTGGTAAATAAAGAAATGAAAAGCAAGCACTTAGCCATTTGGATATAGTTACACGGAAGAAGGGAAATAAGGATGAACCATGGTTTTGATGGAAACAATGCGATCTGGAACGACGCTCACAATGACGAATGAGAGAAACCTCTTTATGAAACATCTTACCTACTAAGGATGAAGCTTAATGTTACAGAACACAAACACACACACAGTGTAACTTTGTGTGATGCGTTGCCTGACTTGGGGTGGCTTTGAGCAAACCATACACTTGATATTACAATTTATGTATCCTTCCTGTCCATGATTTACAACAATAACTGTAGGGCAAAAGTTACAATGTTATACTAATAACACTGTCATGTATTGATACTATGACTAGTTACCAAGATACAGAGCACGATGAACATAACATGATAATGCTAGTGAAGCCTGGAAGGGTTCATATCATAACTTGTGTGTTCGTGAGTATGTTGCCCCGTGAGAGTTACCGTGGGCCTCCATGTGCCCAGGTGGGATGGTCAAAGTATTACACTATAAGTGTGTCAAATGAAGAGTGACTGATCCACATGTAATTTAAGGTTTTTGAAATATGTAGTTAAATTAAACACGATTTTTCATATAGTTATGCGAATGATGGGAAGCATCGTGGTCTGGCACACACACATACACACGTTGTGTGGAGTCACTGGGTGGTTTGGAAGTGTTTATTTCCATTCATACTTTCGTAACTACAACCTATGGTATTTTTTCTTCGTGTTCATATATGATGAAGATAATGCAGAGTATAAAATGCCATATACAATATGTATATAGAGTATTACCCCGCTTTATGCAGTTTCACTTTCTGCGTTTTCTCATTTACGCCGTGCCTCACCAGAACCGGACTTTCACTTTCCGCGGTGCATCTACCCATATACAGGCAGAGTGTCTGGCGCGACGCTAATTTTAGATTCGACCCTCCCGCCTTCTCCCGCCTGGGCAAGCCGCGTGCGGTAAAGTTGCTCAGTGCATGTCTCTGTTGCGTTATCAGTGATGTCATATGACCTATCGGACTGTGATTGGGCCAGGCATACTTACCTCCCTCCGCTGCTAGCTGTGATTGGCTTAAAGTAATATGACGTGTCCACCCGCGGGAGGGAGGAAGGAAAGACGACGCTTGACCTAGCCGCGTCAGTTTCATCCCTGTAGGCCACACCGTGTAAACGTGCATCCATTGTTCTGTAAAATGGCTTCCGCCGGACCACCGCCCCCAGAGAGAAAAGACTTGCCTTACCTGGACCCAGCCGCCCTAAGCCAAAGAAGATACGACGTTCCCTAAGCTACGAAGTGAAATACAAGATCATTCAAGATTTGGAGAAAGGAACACGTCAAGCTGATCTCGTTCGCCAGCATGAAGTCAACGAATCTACGATTCGTACTATTAAGAAGGATGCAGCCAAGATCAAAGAACACATGAGAATCACAAAGTCTGCAGGTGCTTCAATGATCAAGTATTGCCAGAACAAGGTGCTGCTAAAGGTTGAAAATTTGCTGGTGAGTTACTTGATTCGTCAAGCGCGACGCAACATGGCGGTGGACACGCGATCCGTTCAAGAGTACGCCTGTGAACTGTAAGCAGCAGTGTCACGTAAGATGGGAATTGCAGAGCCCAAAACCTTCAATGCTTCCTCTGGATTGCTGCATAGGTTTAAGAAGAGGAACAAGATCACCAACATCAACATTGGTGGTCAAGAAGCGAGTGCTGACCGTGCGGCGGCTAGAGATTTTCCTCCGTTCTTACGTGAGATTCTGGAGGAAGGGCAGTACACCGACGACCAGGTGTTCAACATGGACGAATCCGGTCTCTTTTGGAAAAAGCTACCTTCCAAGACATTCGTTGTCCAGTCTGCCAGCAAGATTCGAGGCCCGAAGTTGCAGAAGGAGCGCATCACCGTCCTCTTTACCACCAATGCCTCCGGTACCTGTAAACCCAAGTTATTGGTGATTCACACAGCCTGCAAGCCGCACGTCTACAAGAACGTGGACATGAGCAAGATTAATGTCCACTGGCTGACCGCACGTAAGGCGTGGATGTTCTCTGTTCTGTCACTCTCCTGGTTTGATGACTGTTTCGTTCCCGAAGTGAAGAAATTCTGCGAGCAACAGAATGTTCCATTCAACATTCTGTTGCTCCTTGACAATGCACCAGGACACTCGCCACTACTTATGGATCGTCACCCCAACGTAAAAGTGGCCTTCCTTCCTCCCAACACTACGTCATTAATCCAGCCCATGGACCAGGAGTTGATCTGCAATGTGAAAGCTGCATACTCTGCAAAGAAATTTAAGCTCCTGAACGACTGTACCAACACCAAGGCTGAGTTGCGTCACCTGGGTGACACCGATAGTGAGAGCAAAAGCGACGAGGTCGAGGACGAGGACAAGGACAAGGAACAAGAGGTGGTGAATCAAGAAGTTCTCGTCAAACAGTTTTGGAAAAAATTTAACGTCAAAAGCTGTGGACTTCTTGGTGGAGGCATGGGATCAGCTGCCTATAGCTACGATTCGGCACGCATGGAGGCATGTGTTGCATGGTATACCAGGTGAGAGGCGGAGTCAACCTGTGACTGGTGAGGTTCAGTCTGTGACAGTGGCATTGGACCTTGCAAGAGAAGCTGTGCACAGTATTACAGCTGAAGGCTTCTCCGAGACCACCAACGAAGACATCCTGGAGGTGTTCAGAGACCCTGAAATGACTGCCAACGAGATGTTGGAAGATGATCACGTCAGTGAAGATGAAGGTGGTGCGTCAATCCCAGAAGAACACAAGTTAACGCATTGTAATATTAAGGGTACCATAGAGTGTGCAGAGAAATTGATGCTCTTCCCTTCCAACGACCATGACGATGACCGCTATGAAGTCTTCCATACCCTGCTGGTGCAGGCTATGGAGCCGTACATCAAGGTGTATCAAGACAACATCAACACTAGCCGTCAAAAAAGCATTACCGAGTTCTTCGCCCGCAACCCACCACAGCCAGCCCCAGCCAGTGATAGTGACAGTGACAGCGAAGGTGACTTTGAGGGATTTGTCAGAGAGGCCCTGACAACTATGGTGGATAGTGATGGTGAGTCACCTGAGGGCCAGTAATCTGCCTTCTGCCTCGGAACCAGGTTCCATCCGCGTATGCCGACCCATCTCTTCTACTAAAGTAAGTGTTAAACCTAACCTTTAGTTTTCCTAACCTAACCTTTATTTTTCCTAACTTAACCTTTATATTTCCTAACCTAACCTCTTCTATATTAATTGTGCGTGCATACCATCATAAAGTTAAGATAATATTTTTACTACAACATAGTTTTGTGTTGTCAAAAAGTGGAGTTTGGGGGTCTGGCCAGTCTCTATTGGAATTAATCCCATATGTTCTGTTGTTCACTTTACGCGGATTTCACTTTGCGCCGTACCCTGTGGGTTCAATTGACCACGTAAATCTGGGTACCACTGTATAATGTCATCTATACAACTGTACTATGACTGTGTGTGTTCGTGCGTGTGTTGCTTCGTGATAGTTTGAGTGGGCCCCCGTCCAGAAAGGACACTATTCTAACCTCCAGTATCGACCCAGGTGGGCTAGAGATTATGGTTTCCGAGTGTACAAACTGGATAATTCATGATTATGACTTGAATGTTTTTAAGTACAGCATTGGACAGGCCAAGGTCAAGGTCAACATTTTCTTTCTTACATTCCTCATTGGCGAGTCTATCAGCACAGTCATGATACCTAATTCCAACATGGGACGGAAACCACACAAATTCGATAGGAGAGTTGTTCTCATTGGTAGTTATCACATTTGTTTTAATTTCACATACAACTTTAGACATAGAACCTGACGAGCTGTTCATTGATTTCAAAGCACTTTGAGAGTCACAGAATATCACCCCACCTCCATTTTCTTTAAGGCAGTTTGCAGCTAAGTAGATTCCAGTTAGTTCAGTTTGTGTGTGCTGGCCCAGTTGTTCAGCCTTTGCTTGTCTGCACAGAACCATCAGTAAAAGCATAACATTCACTTGATTTAATACTCTCTATGTGTCTGTTAATAGTTTCTAGTGTGACATCTCATCACATCGGTGTTTAACATTTGTTTGCTACTAACAGGAGTGTAACTAATAGGAACTGATATATCCAGCCAAGGAGGAATGTCATTAATGGAACCAATTAATAGGGTGATTGGGACATTCATTTTCAAGAGATCTGCAACACTTTTATGAAGCCACGCCCCAAAGAGTCTTTTGTGGAAGGTTAGTGAGATAGTCGGGATTACTTAGATAGAACATCAACTCAGCTTGAGCTGTAGCTTGGGGACCATTGTTCTTCAAAACTTTGTGACAAAACATGGAATTAAGTAGAGCTATCCTCTCAGATAGGGAGGGCAGCCCGAGCTCTTTCCTCATGTTTACAAGTCTGGTTGATTTTGGGCATCCTAGAATGATGAGCCTGGCTTCATTTTGCACTACCTCAAGGCTGTTGAGTTGTTAAGGCGGAATAGTCACAAGATGGAGAGCATGATAGTCAACTACAGAACGAATGAAGTGAAGATAGAAAGTACGAGCATAGGTGATGTTAATTCCATAACCCTTACCAACAAGGGTTCTGAGCTGCCTGGTCTCACTAAAGCCAGCGTTGACCTAGTAAAACAAGCCTTAGCAGAAGAAAGTCCGTGGTGTTCACATGTCAGCAAAACAATTACAGCACATTCAGAATCATCAAATGAGGAATCTAAACAAGAAGATATAAACATACATGTATCGTGGGCTGCACACCATGCCAGTAGTCTTTGTCATGACTTGGCCACTAACTGTAATCATTGACAGGCAGCAACTAGTGCACTTCTGCCCCTATATCCTGATGATTTTTTATGTCAATGGCAAAATGTTAATCATTTTGAAGTAATATTTCAAATGAGCATGTTTTATATGTGTTTTGTTCCATGCCACAGAACAAAGTTTTAGTTAAACTCTAGTTATTTCTTCACACGATACTTACGGATAGGCTTTTTTATTTATGTGACAGAATGATAATAATGTTTGAAGTAATGCGAGTATTTCATATGCAACTTGTTTTATGTGTGCTTTGTTCCCAGCCACAGGAGTGTGTTTTACTTACTTAAGCTCCACTCGTTTTATCTGTTTTGATTCCATTAGTAATTTTTTAGTCACTAACTAGGTATCTCAAGTAAATTTGTTCATTATTTGTAATAAGAGCAAGTTTTTATTTATTTATTTGTTAGAATTAAATACCAATCATATAATTCCTTAATTTAACAATACAATTTAACTATATTTATGTGTATATCATAACCCTACATTAAACATTGTGACGAAAACATGATTAATTACAACAGGCAACAAATAAAAAAAATCCGTAACATGGTTCAGAGCAGCTTCCTTTTGGTAATTTTGAGGTACTGATTTCAAATTTGGCAATAAAAATTCTCTGGCAAGTACAGTTTATGTGTTATACAAAATATTAACTCTTACAAATACAAAACTGAAAAATACTCTTTTTCCTGTTACTTTTTTCCACGTCATCACACTGAAATTCAATAAAGAATGAAAACAATCATAAGAAGACGCAAAAAGTATTAAATTAGCCACTGTGTGGCCATTTGCTATTTTATTTCATCCTTTTAGGTGTTGTATTGTCCTCCGAATGTAAAAACCAGAAATAGTCCTCCATCATGGCAGGATCCCCTCTACCCTGGTACCTTTCCTCCATACGCCTAATGTCCTGATGAAATCGCTCTCCCTGTTCTTCACTAACCGCCCCCAGATTCTCAGGAAAAAGTCCAAGTGTGAGTGTAGGAGGTGGACTTTCAGGGACATCCTGCATCCTAAGTTTTAGTAGTTTTTTTAAGAGTTCCTCTTCAAGTGGCAATCGTTTTCTTCCTTCTTGTTTCCAAGAAACCCCTTGACTACAGACGTAAAGGATTTCCATGCAACTAGCTCATTTTCAGTCGGTTTGTCTTCAAAGTCGGCATCACGAAGCAACTTTCTTATATGTGGGCCAACAAAGATACCCTCTCTGATTTTAGCATCACTGAGTTGTGGGAATTTTCCCCTCAGGTACACGAACCCATCACCTTGTTTGTCCATAGCCTTCACAAAATTCTTCATTAGTCCCAGCTTGATGTGTAAAGGAGGTAGAAGTACATCGCTTGGGTCTACCAATGGAGTATATTTAACGTTGCATTTTCCTAGAACAAACTCTCCTCTCTTTGGCCAGTCCTTTGTGTTGTAATGTTTTTCTGTTGCTCTGCTGTCCCATAAACACAGATAACAGCAATATTTCGTGAACCCTCCTTGAAGGCCGAGTAGAAGGGCTATAACCTTCAAATCGCCGCAGATCCGCCATCTATATTCCTTGTATTTAATAGCGGTCAGTATTTTCTCCATACTATCATACGTTTCATTCCAACCTACAGAATGCGCTACTGGAACCGAGGGCTTCTGGTTCCCATTATGCAACAATACTGCTTTCAAACTAAACTTGAAGGAATCTATGAAAAGTCGCCATTCCTTTGGGTCATGTTTTTCTCCCAACTCTGACGTCAGTCCATCTACATCAGTACATACACAGAGGGAATGCTGCATACTGTAGAATGAAGATAATGTAATATTTCTTTTCCTAAAAACATAAATTCTTATCTGTTTTGCTAGAAAGTTCCATTCCTGCTGTCTTGATGCTAAAAGTTCCGCCTGTTGTTTTGACAGACGGAGATCACGTACAAGATCATTAAGAACATAAGAAAATAAAGAGTCTACAATAGGCCGGTTGGCCTGTGCATGGCAGCTCCTGTCGAGAGTTACAACCACTCTCTATCATCCATGAATCAATCTAGCCTCCTTTTGAAACTTTCCAGAGTTCCAGCACTTACTACAAAGTTGGTAAGCTTGTTCCACTCGTCCACCACCCTATTTGTGAACCAGTTTCTTCCTATCTCCCTCCTAAACCTAAACTTATCCAACTTAAATCCGTTGCTCCGAGTCCTATCCTGCTCGGATATTATAAGAACTTTATCTATATCCCCTTTATTGATTCCTTTCACCCACTTAAATACTTCTATCATATCTCCCCGCACTCTTCGTCTTTCTAGGGAATGCAAGTTACGTTTCTTTAACCTATCCTGATATGGAAGGTTTCTAAGTCCCGGAATCATTTTTGTCATTCTTCGCTGCACCGACTCTAGTGAATTGATATCCATTCTATAATAAGGGCACCAGAACTGAACAGCATAATCGAGGTGCGGCCTGACTAGCGCAAGATGTAGTTGCAATAAGACCTCTGCACTCTTATTACTTACACTTCTAGATATAAAACCCAATACTCTGTTTGCCTTATTTCGAACATTAACGCACTGTTTTCTAGGCCGTAGGTCCGGGCTTACAAGTACCCCTAGGTCTCTTTCACAAGTCGACTTCTGTAGGCTGATGTTGTTAAGGTTGTATACATTGTCAGTATTTGTTCTTCCAATATTAAGTACGCTGCACTTGCTGGTGTTGAATTTCATTTGCCATTTTTCAGACCACCCCTGCAGTTTATTTAGATCCTCCTGTAATGCATTTGCATCCTGCCCTGAATTAATCTGCCGCCCTATTTTGGTGTCATCCGCAATCTTGCTTATGTTACTGCTGATCTCAGTACCTCTAGATGCGATCGGATGCTATCTGCTATAATTGATTCAAGAAATTTCCCCACTACTAACGTCAAACTGATCGGCCGGTAATTTGATGCTGATGCTCTCTCTCCCTTTTTGAATATGGGTACTACATTTGCCTGTTTCCACAAGTCTGGCACAACTCCAGTGTCTAATGATTTTGTAAATAAATTTACAAGGGGTCCGCTAATCTGTTCCCTACACTCTTTCAAGACTTGAGGGAAAATTTCGTCCGGCCCTGGGGATTTTGCCTTCTTTAGTTTATTTATCCTCTTAAGAACATCCTCTTTTCTGATAGTGATATTCTTTAATTTCTCTTCTTCCTTTCCCCTGAATATCGGTTCCATCTTTGGAATTTCCTCGCGAATTTCTTCTGTGAAAACTGATAAGAAGTAGCTGTTTAATGCTTTGCTTATTTCTTCACTGCCATTTATCACTTCTCCCCTCCCTGACTTTAAAGGCCCAACTTTGTCCTTGACTTTTGTTCTATATACCTGGAAAAATCCCTTGGGATTTGCCTTGGATTCTCTTGCTATTTTGACTTCATAATCTCTCTTTGCTTTCCTTACATTTTTCTTAACATTCCTAGATAGTTCATTATACCTATTTCTGAGCTGCTCCTCCCCTCCCTTTAATTTCTTATAAATTCCTTTCTTTATTCCTATGTCATATATAAGTTTTCTGGTCATCCACCTTGGCTCATTCTTATTTGACCTAATTTTTCTGTATGGTATATTTTGTTCTATAAGATGTGGTTCATTGGAAGTCTGGTCAATGAAAGGGGGGTCATGGGATGATTCTGGAATTTCTTGCTCAATTTCCTCATCCGAAGTTGAGAGCTCTTCCAAATTAGCTGGTGGTGTAGGTATAGGGAGGCCTTCTCCGTGAGGAACGGGAACGTGAAATTTGGTGAAAACATATGCCGTAGGACTAAACTTTTGGAGCGCTTTGCCTTGTGGTAGGGGGCTCTCATAATGTTTCACGAGTTATATTTAATCTTTGGACAAAACCGCGACACGACTTTTGTCTTTGATTGTACATTTGGATACTCAATTTGGTGAGTTAACACAGCCTCGGCGTTGTATTCTCTCCATTCTCCTGTTCAGTATTGCTAACCTTGCATTTAATATACCCCTACTAAGACAAATACGTATCTTATATTCCTACACAACATATACACATATATCATAAAAATGTTACGTTACTGATATTTTTTATTGATATATTTGAAATCAGCACCCCAAAATTAATAAAGTGCAGTGTATTTGATCCATGTTACCGAACCCTTGTCAACTAGTGTAATAAATAAATAAATAAATAAATGAATATATATATATATATATATATATATAAATATATATATTTATATTTCATTAGCCCAATAAAGCACGCGGACTTTTACATACAATCAACACCTCAACCCGCCAGGATTCGAACCCACGGCCCACAAGCCTATGACTGTGACCGGGGAACGCTAACCGCTGGACCACCAGGATACTAAAAGCAGTCCTAGGCTTTGTTATATTTCACACAAAGCCTGTTCAACGAGCTTGTGGCGCCGTGAACCTCTAATGGGGACCACCCGTACCACTTAGGTGGTCAGAGTAACGTTTTACCAAATCCGGCTTCGAAACACGAGGATCCATATATATTTCATTAGCCCAATAAAGCACGCGGACTTCTACATACAATCAACACCTCAACCCGCTTTTAGTATCCTGGTGGTCCAGCGGTTAGCGTTCCCCGGTCACAGTCATAGGCTTGTGGGCCGTGGGTTCGAATCCTGGCGGGTTGAGGTGTTGATTATATATATATATATATATATATATATATATATAAAGGGCAGAAATCTTGTATAAACATATGACTGATATAACCTATATGAAAAATATTGGCTTTATTGTATTTCTTGACCCTTAAAACCTGCGTATTAACACCAAAAGTAAGTTTGTAGCTTACATATTAAGCGAGATATTGCCGATTACATTTGGGCGAAGCGACCATTTTGAAAAATGGCCCCCACCGCTATCTACACCCCAATCCGCCACATCCCTGCGGGTCATAGTAACTGTATTCCAAGTCTCATACTTGTATGTAAAAGTGCACGATTAACCCCAAAATGAGCCTTAAGCAACTGGACTAATGTCCGAGCTATTCGTCAAGTTAGTACCCATGCCATTATATTTAACACGTTAGTTGAGTTCAATACGTAAATTAAAACCTTTAATTAATCAAGATACCACTGCTGGCAAAAGGCATTATTTAACTTGCTAACGTAAATTTAGACCACAAGAACTTTATTCATACATACAAATATATTATTATTACATTAAGATTAAAAGGTATTAAAGAATTAAAGAAGGCGACCGTGAACTGTACAGCAGAGTTCAAAGGAGCAAAGGAAACCTCTGGAGAGTTTAGGAGTTATCGACCAAGGGTAGCGTGTCTCCTGAACACGGTCCCTGGTGGTAGTGTGTTGCGCAACGCAACCAAAATACCGCAGGCCCAGGTCCTGTTCACCTGCTTCCTGGTGAAATATGCATAACGACCTTTACGAGAATTTTATCATGAAATAGAGGGATTCGAGGTTATGTAAATCAAAAATTTTCTTATGTATTGCTTGCGAAATTTTAACTTCACACGTGTTAGCAGATAATGTTCGTAAGGTGTTAGTGATAAAAATATTAATTAAAATATGGTCAGTAATAGTCCGTTGGTGTTTACATTCCGGAAAACAAGGGAGCGGCGTTGTTAATATGTGGAATCAAGTTATCACACTTATCACAAATATATTGTTTTCCGGAAATACCTTACACTCATAACACCTCCTTTTTCTTTCTCATTTTCTTCTGTCTCCTCTCTCTCTCTTTCTCTCCCTATCTCTCAACAGTATATCCCTCAGTATCTTCTCTCTCTCTTCCCCGTCCTCTGCAGTTTTACCAAACACGATACAAGAACACGCACTTAAAAGGTGAACGACCTAAGGTAACCTCAGGGACTGTCAGCTCACCTGTCATCATACCTCCCACACCCTGATGTCGAGTCACCTCGTCATGTTACGATATTCTGATGTCACGTCCTTCCATCTTGATCTTTTGTCATGATATACCACCATGTCTCTATACCATAATTTACTGTTATGTTCTGCTATCTACCATGTGCACCACCATCCACTATCACCATGTCCACCACCACACACTACCACCATGCCCATTACCACACACTAATACCATGTCTACCACCACACACTACCACCATGTCCACCACCACACACTACCACCATGTCCACCACCACACACTACCACCGTGTCCATTACCACACACCACCATCATGTCCACCACCACACACTCCCACCATGTCAACCACCACACAGTACCACCATGTCCACCACCACACACTACCACCATGTCCACCACCACACACTACAACCATGTCCACCACCACACACTACCACCATGTCCACCACCACACACTCCCACCATGTTCACCGCCACACACTCCCACCATGTCCACCACCACACACTCCCACCATGTTCACCGCCACACACTACCACCATGTCCACCACCACACAGTACCACCATGTCCACCACCACACACTACCACCATGTCCACCACCACACAGTACCACCATGTCCACCACCACACACTACCACCATGTTCACCACCACACACTACCACCATGTCCACCACCACACACTCCCACCATGTTCACCGCCACACACTACCACCATATCCACCACCACACAGTACCACCATGTTCACCGCCACACACTCCCACCATGTTCACCGCCACACACTACCACCATGTCCTCTCTTTCTAAGAAATTCCAATAATCCAGTGCACCTCCAAGAGTCCTTCACCAAACCTCCTAGAAACTCTAAAAAGTTATCCCTCATTCATTACTTTCGGGCCGGGACAGCCAGTCAGTGTGTTCGTCCTTCAGCACCTACTTCAGCGCCTCCCTCTTCATGCACTCGGTTCAAATATTCATAAGAAATTCTTAACCTACTTCTGCTCTGCTTTCAAGACCGTGGCATAGGTTGACTACCTTTTATTTGCGTTCCTATTAGAGATATAACGAAGTGTACGAGCTTCTATCATGATGCTTTTGAGTAAACTTTTGTGTGTATTTTTGTGTGAATACTTTTGTGTGCGTAATGATGTGTGCGCAGTATAATGATGCATGGTTATAAGAATTATATCAGAACTTCACACGGAAAATGAATTTGTGTCTGACCACATGGTCTTGTGACATCTTGGTCGCCCCCTGAGTTGTAAAAAATAATTAAATAATAAATAACAAACAAAATGATATTGCAGTTGCGCGTTTGCCTCTCACTACTGCGACTCAGGCTCGATTCCCGCTTGGGTGGGATGTGAGAAGGGTGTTATTAGATGTGACCCTATTAAACCTTCCCGGCTTTCTACAGGTCCTCTGGCTTCCTCCTGTACCAACACTGGACACACGTAGGATGGCCCTCACTGGACCTCTAGGAAAACCAGCTAGTCATTAATAATACAACTTTCCAGTATATCAAAGGTTCAAAGGCTGCTCCCTCAATGATACATTTCCTCCATGTCACCAAAGGCTGCTTTTATTCTGTTATCCTGTCACAGTATTTTCTCAAACAACAAAATCCAGCAAAAATGTTGTGGACGCTTCTAACCCTCGGGCCTCCCTCCCTCCCCTGCAAGAGATTGATTTATCTTATATTTTTCGTTTAAGCTCCCAGGGTTTTGTGGCGGGGAAACATAAGATAATGTGAACACGAACAAACTAAAATACAACACTACGAGGAGTAGGTTTTACTCGGTATACGGTTAGACCGGCTAAAGGCAATTTATACGATATTCGGAGATTAAAAAAAATCTATAATCTACAGAGACGTTGCAAAAACATCCTTGATATCTAAAAGTTGTTGTTTGGTGTATAAACTAAATGTTAATGAATGGAGGATAAAGACCCTGGATAATGAGACACCTTAAATACATTAAAACATTAAGAGGTAATGCATGATAATTCCAACCTAACCGAACCTAACCTAACCTAAATGATAAGGTACACTTCTTCAGTAAGCACAGTACCGCCTTTATTCCCCTTAAACGGCAACCCTCTTCACGTGAACACCCCCCTTCAGATAAACGTTTGATTTGGGTGTAAAGTCCACATGACCTTACCAGAACCAGGAAGGTCGTCTACACGTCCTCCGTCACTGTACCTCTTATTGAAATCCTATAACCTCGTCCTCACTTACATTGTACCGTTCTCCCTTGCTCACCTCACCGCCCTCCCTTACTCACTTCACCGCCCTCACTCATCTCACCACCCTTCCTCATTTACCTCTCTCCATCGTCCGGTCTTTCAACATCTCAGGGAAGTCAGAAGACAGTCTTATATTGAACTTATCGGATGTCCGTTTATATTTATTCACTGGTTTATCTATCTATTCATTTATTCGTTTATTTCATTTATTCGCTGATTTGTTTTAGCAATAAGGAAGAGAAAATGTTCCACCTTTCTAAACTTATTTCTGGATATACAATTAACCTTAAGTTCTTTTTCAAACTACAAATTACTCTTTTTATATATATTGTTAAGTTCGTTTAAAAATTATCAGGTCTACTTTTATAAAGAATACTTATGTATCAATTATGTTTAACAAGGTATTATGGATATTAAATAAAGCTTAACGAGGCACAACTGAAGAATGTTAATGTCTCGGGTTCCAAGAATTTTAAAGCACATTTATCATGTTAATGATTCCTGGTATAAGTATGGTCCAAAACACACAATTACAAGTAAGAACAAATTGAACTTAATGTGAAGCAACTTGAGCAACAAAGCAATACGAAAATAGAAGGAGAATATTTGGTATATCCCCTTTAGTAAACGATTCAATTATGACATGTTCTCACCACCTATTTAGTGTTTTCACGTGTCTTCCATTCCCCGTTTCCACTATCTTAACCATTTCACTTAATTAAACTTTTTCTAATAGCATCTAAACTATCCTTCATAATTAACAAATCTATTAAAATATCAATATTAAATGTCAGAATGTAACATGATTCTATTCCATTTGCACAACCCTCTACACCATTCATGTCGCCAGCACCAAAACCCTTCCATCGCCAACAATCCCACCACTACCACCAAGGCCACGACGTTCACATTAACAACACTACTGCCAACATTGTCTTTGGTGAATTGGCTCACAGCCAGTAGAACCAGTCTCCATCTTATTGTTCCTGTCCTACATTCAGTTTTAAAAGTTCACTCCTACACTGCGTTATTGTTTGACAAGCTTTTATTATCTCCATGGTACAGTGGTGATCTGGAGCTGGAGTCAGTGTCCAGTGCTATTGTTTTATAAAAGAAAATGTGTATGTACACACAGACAATATATATATATTTCGTGTAATTCACATCTTTAGGGGTGAGTACAGACTAAGGAGAAGTACATAACAAGATATATATATATATATATATATATATATATATATATTATATATATATATATATATATATATATATATATCAGTGGCGACTCCGGCACTCGGGCTCCTCGGGCTTAGCCTGAGTCCTAGATTTGATCAAATGAACGAGTATCTGCTTTCTATGTAATCTGCCAACACTGGCTGATTACAGGGAGCCTGGTCGCAGTTCATATATCACCTTTCAGTGTCTGGCGGTCGTCCTATAGCTCACCAGTGTCAAAAAATATCGTTCGTGGCAGATAGTCTCTTGACATCGTTCACTCATGCCTGACTCAGGCTTATAAGTTAAAGCCCCAGCTGTTGTCCCTAATCGTGAAAATTAGAAGTAATTCAAATCCAAGCTTTTTTTTAACAATAGCTTTCTATAGAGCTTAGGATTTAAATTCCAATCTATGAAATGTTTCCGTTCTACAATATTCTTACAGGAACGAAAAAATGTCCAGTAACTAGGGCTAACTGGAAATAGCCTGGTAGGAGTAAAAGATTAACTGGCACCTCTTCGCACGCTTCTCTTACTGGCCACGGCATCTGTCAGTTCGCTGACGTTTGCAACAGGGTACACTGTTGTTCTTTGATTGTTTGCTGTGCTTCTGTTCTGTTCTGTTCATGTTTAAATAAAGTGAGTAATTTTTGCATCAAAACTATATTTTTTTGTCTTATTGCATGAGGCTAGAGGAGGTAATTTCAAATTGCAATTAAATGCCAGGTAGCGACGTGTCCTCCTAATGTTACTTATCAAGTAATTATTAGATGTTTTAATTGCCTGTATGTAGCCTGGCGAATTGGCTAGGATTTAGCATACCTAGGTAACATTGGCTGACGTCGCGTTCCTGACCATATCACAAAAACTGGTTTTTAGAAAAAACCGGCTTTTTTTGTCTTATTGTAAAATTATCAGTGCCTATATAAATTTGTGGTGTGTATTACGTCTCTTAGCTTCATTTATAAATGTATCTTATGCGAAATCTGTGATGAGCCCGAGTGATGCATATGACCTGGAGTCGCCCCTGATATATATATATATATATTATATATATATATATATATTATATATATATATATATATATATATACAGAGGAGGGTGAGATCAAGTCCACAATGGTCAGGTATTAGGTAATGACCCTACTAATCTTCAAAAAGCACCGCAGCAGTCGGTTGTCAGGTCAGAGGGTAAGATGACCCAACCTTCTCACCTGGTTACAAATCTTCTTAATTGCGAAATTTTCCAGTTTGTACATACCATTACTCAAATTCATGACGGATTCGGTATGTTTAATGAGACTGGATTCTATAATGTTCCTACTGTCAATTGAATTACAAGGTAATATTGAGGAGGCATTGTCCCAGTCAATGCACTGCTTATTATCCCTCAAATGAACAAACAGAGCATTGGATTCCTGGCCTGTCCTAACACTATATTTATTTTGTTTAAGTCTTGTTACAAGATCTTTACCTGTCTGGCTTAAGTAAAACATATTACATTCCTTGCAAGGAACCTTATAAATGCAGCCAAGTGTATTGTTGGGGGAGTTCTTGATTAACATTTGTTTAACAGAGCATGAGTTTTTAAATGCCACATGCGCTGTTATACAAATGTTAATCAAGAATTCCCCCATCTTACACTAATAATAGAAACGAAAATGCTGTCTTCTATTTCATTGGAAAGTCTCTGACTAAGAAATGCGTTGTAATGTGTTACCAGACAGTACATCAAAGCAAAAGACGTCTTGCTGAGCCAATAATGCTTCTCCCTCCTCTTCCTACTCTGAGACATATGACTTTCAGCTGATCAACTGAGCCCTGGTATAAGGAGGCATCATCATCACAAGTCCCCTAAATAAGAATAATAGGTGGCCCACATTTTCTGAATAAACTTAAAAATTAAATGTTAAAACCCTTTCAAAACTTTATCTTGGGATGAAAAAGAATAGGCGTTGGGTAAGTAGTCAGGCCGTAACTTATAAAAACTGGGAAGAGTTAAGAGTTAGAACACTATTTAAAGTCACCATTGAGAAGAACAGACAAACAGACAGAAACAGATACACACACACACACACACACACACACACACACATTTTTTTAAACATCCACATCCTTATAATCCTCCACATCTCCAAATCAATCGCTTAAATCCAACTATTCCTAAAAAAAATCTCTGTGACGCTCTGCATCCCCCAAATAATCATCCAGAGCTCCACAAGTGTGTAAATCCCCACAATTAACCATCTATCTCTCCACAACCCCTCCACATTCTCCCACCCAACCCTACACACCGTGAATTCCAACCTTACGACCTCACAATTTACGATAAATCCTTCGTCCCCATCATAAGAATTTCCTTTCGCTCTGAAAAACTACTTGGTCAATAAATTCTCCCTGGTGGGCTGTTTGAAGGGCAGTGGCTCTTCCGGAGGAGGTTGACAGCCAGCTTAGCCAGCTTAAGGTGGAGGTTGCCAGTCAGATTCAGGAGGGGTAGGAAAGGTGCCCGAGTCCTTGAGTTGTCTGTCAGTCAAATTTAGGAGAAGTCGCCAGCCAGCTTCGTGGAGAGGTTGTTTGGGTTCTAAGGTTGGCAGCCAGCTTTTGAAGAAGTTGCCAGCAGGCTTCACGTGAGAGGTTGCCTGAGTCCTAAGAGTGCCAGCCAGCTGTCGGAGAAGTTGCAAGTAAGCTTCACGGGAGATGTTGCCTCAGTCCTAAGATTGCCGGTCAGCTTCACGGAAGAGATTGCCTGAGTCCCAAGGGTGCCAGCCAGCTTTAACGGGAGGTTGCTAGAATCGTAGAGTTGCCAGCCAACTTATAAGGGTTGGTTGCTAGAGTCCTAAGATTGCCATCTTTCCTGGGATTGACTCACAATGAGGTTGCTAGGACCCGGAGGTTACTGGCTGGTCTTAGCACAGCCTTTATAGCCTCATTTTGGTGGGTTACAGAGGCTGGCCATGTCCTGCCGAAAAACCCTACAGTAGTGGCGAATCCAGAAATTTGTCAAGGGAGGCGGGGGTGGAGAACTTTGAACGAAACAAACCGAGGTAAATACACGTGATAATTAATATTTTTCTGTACGTTCATGATGAACCGTACAATTAAAGATGCTACTGTTAGTGATGCTATTATTTTATCGTTAATATTTAATTTTTTATTTTTGTTAAATAGTTTATCTGGGATAATTTGTTAGCTCAAGGAGGGAGGAGGCGATCTCCCCGTCGACCACCCCTTCGTACCATCAGCTTAACCTATGGTGCCATCTTTTATTTTCTTTCCCCTTCAGTCTATCTATCTATCTATCTATCTATCTATCTATCTATCTATCTATCTATCTATCTATCTAACTATCTATCTATCTATCTATCTATTTATCTATCTATCTATCTATCTATCTATCTATCTATCTATCAATCTGTCTATCTATCTATCTATCTATCTATCTATATTATCTATCTATTTATCTATCTATCTATCTATCTATCTATCTATCTATTTATCTATCTATCTATCTATCTATCTATATATCTATCTATCTATTTATCGATTTATCCATCTATCTGTCAATCTATATATCTATCTATCTATCTATCTATATATCTATCTATCTATTTATCGATTTATCCATCTATCTGTCTATCTGTCTATCTATCTATCTATCTATCTATCTGTCTATCTATCTACCTATCTATCTATCTATCTCTTTGACTCTGTATCTTATAATTTCCCTGTATTCTTTAATTCTTTTTATCTCATTTAATTATCTCTCCATTTTTCATTCTAAGTCTCTCCCTCTCACACTACCTCCACCTCCTCTCTCTCTTTCTCTCACTTACCATGTCATTCAACCTCCCTCTACTCTATTTCTCTCTTTCTCTCTCACTGTAACATCAAATAAACAGTGCAGATAGCAAGGAGAATAGCAAAGAAAAAGTGATAAATATTGCAAGAAAATAATAAAAAAATAATAAAATAACCTGAAAACACCAGACAACGCGCATTACATTTTTTTAAAATTTTGCCATTTACATCGGCTAGTTTATTGTGCACCTCATACTCATCCTGTGAGCGGTAGCGCAAAAAGATTACAGAGTAGAGTTCACAAAGGGTCAGTATAACTAATCCCCGTGGGCAGGATATTATGGCAATGAATGTTACAGAGTATTTCAAATAAATTCTTTGTTTAGTTCCATACATTAGAAGGTAACCTAATCGCAACTGCGTGAGTATAAGAGTGTGAGGCAATATTTCTGGCCGCACACTTTGTTATTCACATTTGCGTGAGAGGTATTCAAGCATATTGTGTGCTTGGTTCCAGACATGGGAACTGTTATAGCTACTAAGTGCAAAAGAGTGGATACACTCTTAATATGTCAGCTATCTTGTCATTACAGAGATAAAATGCTGTGTCATTTCACACACAGCGTACTTGGATCTATCCCCAAAAGGTTCTATCTTCACACATTCGAGTGTGTGGCCAAAGGTCTGGCCATACACTTTACATTTAGTTTTGTTCACATCTGCTTGAGGGATGTACTGCCAGAGGTACTTATATCCTAACCTTAATCTAGCTGTTACAACATTTTGTAATCTAGTGATCTTGTTACTTGCTCCATATACTGTACATGTTTCACTTGATGCATCTGATTATGTTAAATAATGGAGCCTGTTTGCACTTGTCTGTTTGGGCAAATTCATCAATAAGTTTCTTCCTAATTGCAGTTTTAAGGTTTCTTTTTAACAAACCCAGATTGTATTCAACAGAGTCTTTGCTAGACGCGAGTTTGGCGAGGGCATCAACTCTGTCATGTTATCTGAGGCCAATGTGAGAGGGGATCCACAACAGTTTGATCTTGACACCCCGGTTAACAAGGTACAGTACGCATATTTGTGTCTGGCTTCAGAGACAAGAGCGTGACAACTTAAGTTGAGGGTGTCAAGGGGAAGTAGTGAGGATAGGGAATCAGTGATGATGAGACTGTTAGTGATAATTGTTTTAATAAATTTAATGGCTGTGAGTATGGCAATTAATTCAGTTTGTAGAGTGGATGCCCAGCTGTTAATTCAAACTTTTTTTTCAATTGTATTACCGTTAGGCTGAGTCACAACGATAGCACTTCCAGCCCTCCCACAGGCAGTGTTAAGAGATCCATCAGTGTAGATGGTCTGTGTGATGTTATCATCAGTCTGTAGAGTGTATATGAGTTCAAGAGCTCTCACTTTGGCAGTGTGTTGGCGATACATATTTTGTATAATTAATAGGCGAATATGTCGGTATTGTGATATCAAAGGGAACTGTCCGCTAGGGTGGTAGGAAGTGCTGTTTCGTCTCAATTTTGTACAGATGGTCTAGTCCAAACATTTTCCTATGTGTAGTTGTAGTTTGAATACATTTAGATTCACTAGTCCCATGTTTCATACATTATAGGAATTTTAAGGAAATAATATTATCAGGATCACCACGCAAAAGCCTCAGGGCTATCATGAGGTTGACTTCAATTATTCTATCTTTGACACTGGGTATACCTAGTTCTTTCCTCCCTCTTTTCCTCCTCTCTTCCGACCTAATAACTCTATAGCCAACTCTCCCCTTGATAAAGCCAATCTCTTTGGCACCTTATTCTCCTCTTACTCCACCTTAGATGATTTCAACTCTATCCCTCCTACTTCTGCTTCTCCTGCTGAACCTATTCACTTTCCTATAATCTCCACTCGTATGGATGACGGTGTGGTATCTAGGTTGGATGTGAGTAAGGCGCATGGACCGGACGGAATACACCCTCGTGTTCTGAGGGAGTGTACTGAAATTCTGGTTCCTATGCTTGCTCGCCCCTTTCGCCTTTGCCTCAAAACCCAAACTTTTCCTTCTTCTTGGAAGCATGCCTTGGTTCAGCCCATCCCGAAGAAGGATGACCATTCCAATCCCTCTAACTATCGCTCCATTGGCCTAACTTCATCCCTCTCTAAAAATTTCGAAACTATCTTAAACTCTCATTTTCTCCGTCACCTTGAACGCCTTTCTCTTTTCTCGGATCACCAGTATGTCTTTCGCCAGGCGAGATCTACTGGTGATCTGCTCTCCTACTGCACCCATCTTTGGTCATCCTCTCTTAGGGATAATGTGGAAACTTTCGTCTTGGTCCTCGACATCTCCAAAGCATTTGACAAGGTATGGCACAAGTCTTTGCTTTCTAAACTTCCCTCTTACGGTTTCTCTCCCACACTTTGTTCTCTAATTTCAAGCTTCCATGAGAACCGATCCATGGCAGTTGTTGTCGAGGGATCGAGCTCTCGCTCTTTCTCTACTAAAAGTGGTGACCCACAGAGTTCTGTTTATTCACCTACTTTCTTCCTTCTTTTTATCAATGATTTACTTCACACTACGACTAATTCTACCCATTCTTACGCTGATGATTTTACTCTTCACTATTCTTCACATTTTTCCCTCTCCCCTAATTCTCAAACTAGATCTGTTTCTTGAGCTGATATCATTTTATCTATCAATGCGGATCTGTGCAGCATCTCCGAATGGGGAGGTAGAACTTGTTTAAATTCAATAGTAATAAAACACAGTATTTTCCAATTAAACTTTCCAAATTAGACGATCTCCCACCAATCACATTTCAGGAGGCAATCATTCTGTTAAATTCTAAAATAGATATGCTAGGTCTCACCATTTCCTCTAATATGTCATGGAAGCCACACATCCACAACATTGCTAAAGCTGCCTCCCGAAAGCTGCGAATGCTGTACAGATACCGTAGCTATTTCACTCCTGAGCAATTGCTCTCATATTTGGGGTGGTTCTTCTTCTGCCCAACTGTTAGATAGAGTGGAGTCAAAGGCATTTCGTCTTATTAACTCTCATCCTTTAGTTGATAATCTCTCTTCCATTTCTCTTCGCCGCAATGTTGCTTCACTCTCTCTCTTTTACAGGTACTTTAACGTGCATGTTCGGTGGATTTAGCATCCTGTGTACCGCCGGCAAGGCCGTGGGCTCGTAACACTCGTCTTGCCCGCGGTCACACTAGATTCACCACTAGATTCACTAGAATAACCCGTTATAGTACATCCTTCTTTCCTCACATCCAAACTGTGGAATGCTCTGCCTTTTTCTGTGTTTCCATACTCATACAATCTGTCTCACTTCAAAAAGCTGGTTTTCCGGTATCTTCGTGGTTCGTTTAATATCATTTTATCTTTTCTATTTTGAATTTACTTTTACTTTTATTTTTTCGCCCCCAGGCCCCGTTGTGGGTCGATGACCCATGGACTCGAAGGGTCTTGGGTGGGTCCCCCGAGTCAACCCAGTCTGCAATGACTGCGTTATTGCCCACGAGTCGCTTCATCCTTCTGATGTTGGGATGAGCTTCTAGTAGTTCAGTGGTCTGGTACTGGTCGAGCCCTATGATTAAGATAGTTTTCCTGCTCGATGGTCAGGATGATGTTTCCATGGTTATTCCCATTATGTTAATGGAGAGGAGATCCTTTATGATTGTCGGGTCGTTTCCAAGCAGAACATGATACTTGACTTCAGATGGTGTACCTACAGGGAGGTTTAATCTTTCTCTCATTGGGGATTGAGGTTGTAGTTGTTGGTCACTAAGGTTTTCTGCCTTTGCTGCCTTCCTCTTGTTTGTGAACTGCACAAGTTGAAAGTCATCCTCTTCATTGGTGTCAGCTCCAGGAGAGCTACAGAGAGGAGCTAGGTCTCCAGTTAACTCAGACATGGTGGAGTTACAGGACTCGACCCTATATGCCTGCTAAGAATTCAGCGGTGGTTGGGAGGTGTGTTGCTGAATATTTGGTGTCGTACCTAACACAGTCACTTGAAGGATTACCTTAATCAATAGGACAACAACTGCAAATCTGTTGCCTGTGTAACAAGTGATGTAACACGTGGCTTGAGCACTGTGGTGTGTGTAGGTGCCCTAGAGGCCCACTCTCGTGGTCATTCCCACCCAAGTGGTAAGGGTTTGTATAAACAAACTCTCCGCCTCTTATTTATTTTGAAACCGAAATTGACTTTGATACCGTATATAACCAGAAAAACACACATACCATTGAGCATTAGAAAGAGCTTCACCATAGGAGTGTTAGTGAGGAGGTTGGTCGTACGTCTGGCAGCGTATATATGAGACGTGCATTATGTGCTAATATGCAGCCTAAACCAACCAAACCAAACCAAACCAAACCTAACCAAACCATACCAAACCAAATCAAACAAAACAAAACAAAACAAAACACTCTCACAAGATGAAAAATAAACACTGGGTTAGTTGGTTAAGAAAGGTGGGGATTGGGCTACCTGACGCAACTAAAACTAATAAGAGAAGTGTTTAAAGAAAATAAATCATGAAAGAGATGAGAGAGAGAGAGATAATTGAGAAACGGGTAGAGAAAGAGTAGAAATCTCTCTCTCTCTCTCTCTCTCTCTCTCTCTCTCTCTCTCTCTCTCTCTATATATAAATATATATATATATATATATATATATATATATATATATATATATATATATATATATATATCTTGATAAAATCACACGGGAAAATGGAAACAACGGAGTACCTTAGCTTTCGTCTTTATTCAAGACATCTTCAGTTGCCTCTGAAGATGTCTTGAATAAAGACGAAAGCTAAGGTACTCCGTTGTTTCCATTTTCCCGTGTGATTTTATCAAGATTTATCTTATCCACGTTTTCATTGTGGATTTTCATAAAATATATATATATATATATATATATATATATATATATATATATATATATATATATATATATATAACAAAGAAGTATGTCTGTGTGTTTGTTTGTATGTGTGTCCGCACGAGAAATTCGGAACTACTTTACCGATCTGTAGTGACGATGGATGGTGTTATATGTAGTGATGATGGATGGTGTTATATGTAATGATGGATGATGTTATATTTAGTGATGATGGATGTTGTTATATGTAGTGATGATGGATGGTGTTATATGTAGTGATGATGGATGGTGTTATATGTAGTGATGATGGATGATGTTATATGTAGTGATGATGGATGGTGTTATATGTAGTGATGATGGATGGTGTTATATGTAGTGATGGTGGATGATGTTATATGTAGTGATGATGGGTGGTGTTATATGTAGTAATGATTAGACAATAAAATAATAACAGTTTAATGCTAAAAAAATACACTTTGCTGTACCGTTGTAGTGGAACTTACATGCATCGTTAATGAACTATTGATGGAAGAAGAAGTTTTGGGGACTGAACAGTAGTTGCAAACAGGGAGTTGCTCAGAGAGACAGACTACTCACTTGAAGTTCTGGTGAATTTTCTTGAAGAAAATGAGCCTCGCCTGATCAAGCAAAAGCTAATGAACAGAACTTGCAAGCGAATCAAGCGGAGCAGGGAGGTATGATTTTTCTCGATGCACCTGGCGGGACAGGAAAAACATTCCTGATCAACCTTCTGTTGGCCAAAGTACGTCATCAGGGGAAAATTGCTCTTGCTGTGGCATCCTCAGGCATTGCTCCAACACTACTTGAAGGAGGACGTACTGCACACTCAACTTTTAAACTGCCTCTCAACCTCGCTCACAATGAGAATCCAGTGTGCAACATCAAAAACGGATCGGCAAAGGCAAAACTCTTAGAAAAATGCAGCCTCATAGTCTGGGATGAATGCACTATGTCTCACAAGTTAGCGTTTGAAGCATTGGACATGACCTTGCAAGACATACGAAAAAATGACCAGCTCATGGGTGGCATTACAATGGTGATTGCTGGAGACTTTCGCCAGACCCTACCTGTCATTCCTCGAAGCACTCCAGCTGATGAACTGAATGCGTGCCTCAAGGCATCATACCTTTAGAGAAGTGTTCAGACACTCACCCTATCCACAAACATGAGAGTACATCTACAAGGAGATCAGGATGCTGGACGGTTTGCAAACCTTCTACTACAGATTGGGAATTAACTTTCCCTGTTGATTCAGAAGGACAAATAATCATTCCTCAAGGATGTGGAAATGTTGTAAAGTCCTCAACTGAGCTCACTATCATGGTCTACCCAAACATTATCCACCACTACAAGGATCACAAGTGGCTGAGTGAACGCGCAATTCTGGCACCAAATAATAAAACAGTGGCTAAAATCAACATGACTCTACTCAGACAGCTTCCACGCAGTGAGACCTCATTCAAATCTGTTGATACAGTAATCGACCAGGACCAAGCAGTCCAGTACCTTGCAGAATTCCTTAATTCTTTGGAGCCCGCTGGAATGCCTCCTCACCACCTCACTCTCAAGATTGGAACTCCTATAATGCTCTTAAGAAATCTTGAACCACCAATCCTCTGCAATGGTGCAAGACTGGTGGTAAAGAACATGATGCCACATGTACTGGAAGCTACAATACTGACAGGAAAATCTAAAGGAGAGAACGTTTTTATACCAAGGAAACCTCTCATTACCACTGACCTGCCATTTGAGTTCAAGCGACTTCAGTTCCCGGTTAAAGTGAGCTTTGCCATGACCATCTACAAAAGCCAGACACAGTCCCTAAAGATGGTTGGCCTAAACCTGGTCTCATATTTTTTACCAGACTTAACATGACTAGTTACGTTTGCCCTTTCTTTTAAGCTTCTCTTATGTTTGTGTTTGTTCCGGCCGGAGCTAATGGAGCAGCCAGACAGGATTGGGGATTAGGGGATGGAAGGTGTCCTACCTAGAGGTACTTGTAAGCCCGGACCTACGGCCTAGAAAACAGTGCGTTATTGTTCGATATAAGGCAAACAGAGTATTGGGTTTTATATCTTGAAGTGTAAGTAATAAGAGTACAGAGGTCTTATTGCAACTATATCCTGCGCTAGTCAGGCCGCACCTCGATTATGCTGTTCAGTTCTGGTGCCCTTATTATAGAATGGATATCAATTCACTAGAGTCGGTGCAGCGAAGAATGACGAAAATGATTCCGGGACTTAGGAACCTTCCATATTAGGATAGGTTAAAGAAACTAAACTTGCATTCCCTAGAAAGACGAAGAGTGCGGGGAGATATGATAGAAGTATTCAAGTGGGTGAAAGAAATCAATAAAGGTGATATAGATAAAGTTCTTATAATATCCGAGCAGGATAGGACTCGGAGCAACGGATTCAAGTTGGATAAGTTTAGGTTTAGGAGGGAGATAGGAAGGATCTGGTTTACAAATAGGGTGGTGGTCGAGTGGAACAAGCTTAGCAACTTTGTAGTAAGTGCTGGAACGCTGGAAAGTTTCAAAGGGAGGCTGGATTGATTCATGGATGATAGAGAGTGGCAGTAACTCTCGACAGGAGCTGCCATGCACAGGCCAACCGGCCTAGTGCAGACTCCTTATTTTCTTATGTTCTTTTGTTCTTATGTTACCTGCAGATATGAAAGGATACTGCAGGATTGTAATTGTGAGCGGACCCTCGGTCAGTGAACGCTTACCACCAACCCCCACTCCTGGACGTGGTCAGTTTCAGAATGGCGCGCTCCCCCAACCGGGGTCCGCACTTGCTGGGGGAGGATACTTCCTCAGCTATCTGGGTGGTGGGTATCGTGTGATGACCCGGAGAAGGTGGTGAATGTGGTTTGTTTGGCCTTTCGGGTTAGAGTGGCCGCTGGTGTTATGTTTTCTTCATGGAAGTTTCGAATTCTGTTTCGGAGACTGTGTGACTTCGCAGAGTAGGAGATAGTGTTCTAGTGGGTTGGCCGCTGGCTCCTGACATTTCCGATCGTCTGCCAGGTACACTTGTACCCTATTCGAAGTCGATGAACACTGACCTCAATATACGAACATTACCTCATTAGTCAGGAATCGAACCCGGGGCCTCCACGTGGGGAGAAGAGGTTAATGTGCATCACCAGATCTTGGTATGGTTGATGGTAACATGGTTCAGGGTGGACCAATCCTGGAGACTGTTTACTATATTCTGTAGGGCGCTGTAGTTTGGCGCAGAGTTGTTCACACTGAAGCAAAAGTTGGAGCCGTCGACATATTTCCAGCAAGCGTGGATATGTTTTAGGACATCTTTGATGAGAATGAGGAATGTGCCTTGCAGGACACCACATCTGAGTGTCTGAAAGGTGAAGACAGCCCCTCAGAAGCGTACAGATTGGCGTCAGTCACTAAGGGAGTCTGTTAACCATGATATGAGACTTCTCCGAAACTCGAAATCGATGGCTCTGGTGTTAATTATGCTGTGATTGACGAAGTCAAATGTTTTGGTGAAGTCTACGAATAGGACAACCACATATTTCTTAGGTTCATCTATCGTACGGTAGATAAGGTCACTAAAGCTGACAAAACAATAGTAGGTGGTGGAGCAGGTTTTCAGAATGTCGAATTGATGATGATCTGTGGCGCCTACTATGGCTGCATATGTCCATTCACTTACAAAACCATCGGAGATTAGGATGGGTATTGGGGTAACAGATATGGGTCGTAACTCGTTTAAAGATTATGGGATCATTTGATTGGATACTAGTGAAACATAATAAGGTTTTTCAATCAGATGGGCATTTTGCTTATATGAGAGAAGCATTGTTTGGTTGGTTCCGAGGAGAACTCCTCGTAGAGATTCATTCGTCGGTCAATGGGAATAGTGAGGTACTTGATTCTCAGTTTGTCTAATCGCCTTGCAACTTTAAATTTTTGTGCTCCGTCAGTGGCTGAGGGGCTGGTAGGTAAGTTGGGAAACAGGTTGTGCCAAGCCGGGGAAGCATCTGGCATAAAGTAGCAAAATGATCATTAGCATGTTCAGGTACGTCATCATTGGTGAGATGGCTAAGGAAGAGGAGGGGGGGTGTATCTTACTGTTTAAAACACAGAGTTCCTTGAGCTTACTATACCACTGACTGATGTTGGTCTGCTGCAGGCGTTGCAGCTTGGCAGGATAGCAAGACTTCTCTGCAGCTCGTATTTTGAGGATGACCGTGTTACTTTGTTACTACAGTGGTTGATGACATTGAGATAAAAGGCTTCCGTGTGGTGTTGATGTAATTTGATCATTTAATTGTTAAACAAAGGATGCAGAAAGAAAACTTCCTGTTATTTGAAACTAAACATAAAATATGTGAGTGCACGGCTGATATTGAGCGAGGCAAGACTGGTTATAACCGGCTGGAAAGGGAATCCCAAGTTCGTTGAGATGGTATTAACTGGTGAGGGTCTTACGTTATGGGGGCGGTGGTGTTTGTGTTGCAGTACCAGTGGTGCCTCGCACTTGACCGGCCCATGACGTGACTCCCTGGATTGAGCTGCTGTGGCTATGAGATGCAATACCGTCTAGCCACTCACACCATAAGATAGTTCAGTGTTAAATGCTGGTGAACATATATCCTTATACAACAATTTTCACGCATTATTAGTATTGTCAATCGGACGATTGATGTCAACCATCTTTCTTCATTTAACTTACCTCCACCACCACTATAGAACACGAGACAATTGTTAGGTTGTCGACCTCCTGGCGCCAGCAGGTCGCCCCCCACCTCCGCATGTGCGGGTAGGCGCTTGGCTCACCTTCTCCCGGGCCTCCGCGGCGCCAGGTCTCCTACTTACCGTCGCAGACGGCACCGGTGTCATGCCAGGACATCCCATAAAGCTTATTTTGAGGTCACCGAGCATTAGCATTTATCATTAACCAAGGAGTTTACATTATGATTTGGAATGTTATCTTCATGATGTCTAAAATTAACTTTGGTTGGTTATCCTCCGAGTCGTTAATGTTTCCATGCGACAACGTTATTGCAACACAGTTTAAATAATTATTCCACTTAGTAGTTATCTTAACTTAGAATCTACGCTTGCATGTTCAGTTCTTTATCTTTTCCTCTTGCGCTTTTTGATGCTGCAGCGGACGGCCTCGAGGATCTAAATCATATATTCAAGACTATTCGATCGTGGGGTCACAATAACCCCCCCCCCCCATGCCTATTTTGCTAATGACAATTATTTTATAACTTAGGCATATACAAATAGAATTAGGCTGGTTAGCACCTCTAAACGTGGTGGAGTAAGTCACGGGAACATGTTTAATATAGCTAACTACGAAAATCCTAAAAAAAAAATGCAAAGCAATCTAACATTCTCAGAAATGATTCATGCCCTACATTATTTTTGCATTTAGTTTACTTTCAATAAGTCATATATGCAATTAAATGTGAGTTTCAGGAAAATAATCATATTCAAAATGGCGGCCATACAGCAAGAGCGTACACATTATATCAATCACTTCATGAAACTACTGTAAAATCGTATTTCTGAATATGACAACTATAACAGGTCCATTTCTAATGTCAATAACAACACTCTAAAAAATTACTATACTAAATTAAAAATTATGGATGTCCATCATGGCTGCCATTATTACATAATAAAAATTTCTGTGATATATACTGTATGGTGAATGATGATCATGGTTATATTTTACGGACATTTTTAGAAGGAAATTAAAATCAGATTGCTGTAAAATAGCCAGTTTATTAAAAAATAATGTGTTATGGTAAATGGTAATTAAATGCTAATTACAGTTTTTATAACTGCTGTTATTTATGTGTTTTTATATTTTTAACAAAAGTGTGGCATAGATTAAGTAAATAAATACATCTGTTCAAATTGTGAGAACATACTTTATTTTCTTGAAGAATATATTCTTTGTATTAAACATAACATTAATGAAAACTTTGTTACATTAATTACATAATAGAGCTCAATCATCAAAATCATCATTGACAACGTCTAGCAAACTACTGAATTCAAACTCTTCATAATCTTCATCATCATTATCATCATCTAATATTTATTCCCTCACCCTCACAGTTCTGCTCATCTGAGCGTTTGTTAGTGACCAATAAATCGGCCAGGCCAGTTGGCATACTTTCGACGCTCCATTTTGGAGCGAGGTGACCAAATGAATCCATTTGCCAGCCATTATTGGAAGCATCAGGGATATCTGGTTGTGCATGGGTGGCATTTTCCCATATACAATAAAAACTTGATAGTTTGCCTTCAGAATGTGTTGCTATAATGATGTTTGACAAGGGGGGATTAACAGATATCCACACCAGATGAGCTGCTGATGAAGGAACTACTGGGAGACGAGGACTGCACCAATTATTTATATCTAACTTTGTTGACCAGGTGGTCATTCTGATATACATAAATTTTGCAAGTGAAATCCTCCAATTCATTAAATTATTTATCAGTTAGATCTGTACGTTTTCCAATTTTCTGAAAACATTCCATGAAGTTTGGATGTTTCACCAGGTAGGTCTTTAGACAAATTTTACCTCTACAGCAAAGGCAGTCACATTATCGCAGTCCGTGAATGCTTTGAGGCCAAGCAGAGATAGGCTTAATTCTCTCCCAATATTAGTGACAATGCTCTTCATATCTATCATTACCCGTTTATCGCCTGCTCCAGAATCCTTCATGACTTGGGTTTTGAGAATGTTTGCAGGGTAATGATGGACCAGTACACATAACACATCTGTGTCAGATGAGCTGACTATCAAAGGTGTTTTACCAGACTGCTTGACGGCATGCATGAGATGTAGTATCATGCGGGTGTCTGTCTCTTCATGTGTTGAACACAGGTCTTCACATCCTTTTACCACAGTTCTCTTCCCATCTGGACTAGATAGAATGAAGCATTTGTCTTTGTTTGTGAAGTACAGTTGAACTTCGTGGAGTTTATTTGAATAGTCATGTTTGAACCACTCTTTGAGGAGTAGGTCAGTGACTTGTATTTTATTTCTAGTTACGCTTAAGAAATTCTTCCAGTTTGTGGAGACCCTTGTCAATGGTCCGCTGATGATAAATCCTTTTCCTGAACCGCGGGTTCCTCTTTCTTGATATTTTGATACTCAGCGGATGGTATGAATCAGTCACAAAGTCAACCCTACCCCATTTGACTCGTGGCAAGCATTGGAATATCATTAATGCCAGCTCTTAAAACATGAGTGTGGGAGAAATTGAAAATAAGTAATTTCAAATTTTAGCGTCAATTTTTCATCGTTGGTTATATTTAAGAGCTATTTTAGGAATTAATAAATCAGTTTCGATAAACAACTCATTAAATATTTAGTTTGGGGAGTGCTAACAAGTGGATTCATATTGCCTTGGGTCCTACCTTATTATAAATACTTCTTAGTAAAACAGGCAAGGAGGGAGAGGGTTTTGGTCTCTGCCAGCTGGACTTATAGTCGCTAATGTATCACACCTTGACCAGCCTCGGATTCGTCTAATGTCTTCTGGATCACCAGTAACTAACTAATAACGGGTGTCTCTCTTTAACTCCAAGTGAATTATGTCTTTATATTGTGACCTTATGTTTTGATTATTATAAATCAGGATAAAGCAGAGGGATACGACCTTTAGTGACGGGTAACTTTATTAACTTTGACAAATTGACCAGCAGCTACAGGTACACAAAAAGTGTGAGTGATGTTTACGGAAAAATATCAAAGATAGTTGTACCTCATAACTTGTAGTGTTATTGTGTGTCAAGCATTTTATGACCTGAGCGGTGTCGTATATGAACTTTGACTGCAGCAGCTATGGTGTGACCCCAACAAAAAAAAGGGTTAACTACCTTCTTCAACCATAAAAAAATTGTGACAATTTTGAATGACTGGCATACGAGGTCCGAAATAACTTGTTGATGAATCCATCCGTTACAGAGACTATCATGTTAGACCACTACTGTGTTACTGTGTCAGGCACAACACATCATCAGAAGACTATCTATAGCATCAACACTTAACTTTTGGTTCATTACATACCCCGAAGTGAAGACGATTAAAATAAACAAATTAACTACTCAAGTTATGAACATATTCCAGACAAAAAATTCGGCTCAGACATCGTTTTTTTTATTTGATTTTGAAGATTCTCCGGTTCTGTGTATGGAGTGTGTGTGTGTGTGTGGGCTATGTTGAGTAAGGATCTAGAATTCTCACAGAAGCTCCCGCCAGAGAACGAAATCAACCATAAATCTTTTCGTGAAAGTTGCCGACCAAACCTCAAGGGGACCAACGTCATCCTCACTTAATGGTAAGGCAGTAGTTAACCTCAGCCAGTGTGAGAACCAATCAGACAAATTAAACTATCCACACACATTATCAATGGTCATCCAGTAACATACCTCCAGGTACATTTGTACATTAAACATTATCTTAGACTTATATACTCAGCTTAGCTCGTCAGTAACAAGGTAGCCATCTACTGTCTCACTAGTCATTACTTCAACTTCCTCATGATATAAATTCTTCCTCGTCCATTAATTTTCTATCATCCTTTTTACAGTACTAGAATAATTTGTTTTAGTGAATGGGGGGAAACAACTGGAGGTGAGAGTAGCGACCGTGCGATGTACTTTACCATGGAGTAAGGTAAGCTGGAGTGTGTCAGTCATTATCTGCGTGGGGGACAGCTGTTTAAGAATTCGGCAACAGCTGGTAGGTTAATGCAATCGGCAAAATAAAGCAACGCGACGTCTTTAGATTAAGGCATAATAAAATAAAATACAAAGCAATGTGAAACATTGTAAAAATTGCAGGGTATAAAAACGGTATTCTATAAGAAAAGAGATTATTTACTACAAAATACCTCTTGATATGTAAAATACCCCCTTTTGGACATGGTTGGGTAAATTGCTGTCCATAATGCCCTTTTCCGGACATGGTTGGTATATTGCTGTCCATGATGTCCTTTTCCGGACATGGTTGGGTATATTACTGCCGAAAATAATGTTTTTCCGGAAATGCTAAGGAATATTGCTGTCCATAATGCCCTTTATGTTACAGTTGGTTCTTACATTATTGCCTGTGCGATTCATTCCTTATGAAATGCTTGGCGTATAACTCTGAGTGTGTACCGAAACATGAGCAACCATAAAATTAACTTTAAATTACCTTAACAGTATTCTATTACAGTATAGTACAAATAGTTTTATTGCAACATATAGCATAATAGCTCATTAAAGTTGGCAGGTACCACATCCATCTCACCACGAGTTTTGACGACATGACACTGTTTTCCTGAATTACTTTGAAAGTTAATGAGCTGAAAAAGTTAATTTGAATTGAAAATTTTTTCTGATTAATTATAGGTGCTACTTAGGTCATCTTAGCACACTATATTTATGACGATGGAAGTATGATCTTTTTGATCATGTTTAACCTTAGTAACTCTACTGTGCACCTCTACACGAGGAGGAAGAAAGGAAAGAAAGAGATATGGGATGAGGGAAGATATTTAAAACACTCTCGGTTTTGAATATACCAAGTAACTTCTTTTTCTCAGCCAATCAGTGCGACGCTGTGTGGCGCCCAGCCTGCCGCAGACACTTCCCAACATTCCATCCATTTCTTCCTCTTACCAGACACTTCCCCAACATTCCATCCATTTCTTCCTCCTAGCAGACACTTCCCCAACATTCCATCCATTTCTTCCTCCTAGCAGACACTTCCCAACATTCCATCCATTTCTTCCCCCTAGCAGACACTTCCCAACATTCCATCCATTTCTTCCTCCTAGCAGACACTTCCCAACTTTCCATCCATTTCTTCCTCCTAGGAGACACTTCCTCAACATTCCATCCATTTCTTTCTCCTAGCAGACACTTCCCAACATTCCATCCATTTCTTCCCCCTAGCAGACACTTCCCCAACATTCCATCCATTTCTTCCTCCTAGCAGACACTTCCCCAACATTCCATCCATTTCTTCCTCCTAGCAGACACTTCCCCAACATTCCATCCATTTCTTCCTCCTAGCAGACACTTCCCCAACATTCCATCCAGTCCTTCCTCCTAGCAGACACTTCCCCAAAATCCCATCCACTTTTTCCTCCCAGCAGACACTTCCCCAACGTTTCATCCATTCCTTCCTCCTAGCAGACACTTCCCCAACGTTTCATCCATTCCTTCCTCCTAGCACACATTTCCCCAACATTCCTCTCATTCTTCCAAACCTCCAAAACACACACGTTCTCACCAGCATTTTTCTAGCATTATATCTACTTACTCTCCTAGCCTCCAAGAAATAATAACTTCCACCAACATTTCCTCGCAGTCATTCGTTCCCGCCAGAGCGGTTTTTAATTTTGGGCTGGAACAGGCGCCGAGCTCCAGTTGTTTGGTACAACAGCCACGCGTCGCACTTCCGCCACACTAATCAGCTGTGATTCTTAACCAAAACTTTATTTTCAGTTTTCTACCACGTCTCCTAATACGACGGTTTATGCAAAATTTAGTCACTTTAGAATTGAGGACTATTAAAAGAAAAAATAAATAAATAAATAAATAAATAAATAAATAAATATATATATATATATATATATATATATATATATATATATATATATATATATATATATATATATATATATATATATAATATATATATATATATATATATATATATATATATATATATATATATATATATATATATATATATATATATATCAAATGATCATTTGGTGGGAACTAGTCGTGCCTTTAGGGCATACTGCACAGGGTTTACCACAAACAACAAATGAATACCTAAAATAATAACTCAGGAAGACATATTCTTTTAAACAGCTCCTAAAAATACAAAAATAAAAACTTATGATTAATGTACTGTATAGAATATTACAAAGACGTATCCCCGATAGGCTGTTTTCTTGGACACAGGTAACCATCATATGTGTCATCCCTCCTGCACGATCACTTACATTCGGCTCCACCCCCTTTGCCTCGTGCACCTGAAAATTATAATTTTTAGAAGGGAACCTTAACCGGGTGATCTAAGGTGTGTGCACGAAATCTCTCATTTACCTTGAGCTCAGTTCCTTTTTCATCACTAATCAGAACACCTGACAAACTAAAGCTCAAACTAACCTTATGACCAAAACCTTATACAAACAAACACACTGACAAAACACCTAACACGTGGAACCTCTAAACTATTCCTATAAATTCAATAGCTTTTACCGGGGACGCAAAAAAAAATAAAAAATAAAGACTCACACCAGCAATAAAATAGGAGAGGATTCGACCCTAAAATCTTCAGCGAAATAATTTTCAGTTTGCGAGCAACACACTCTAGCCCGCGTGAACCATGAAAGCTTCCGGCCTGGGAACGTGGGTGAAATTTGTGCCACATCTGCCATGAATTTAATTCCAGGCAATCTAGGGCAACAGGAACTCAGGCCCCGGCAAGTCCTGTGTTCTTATTGTGTAAAAGTTGTCTAGGTGTGAGCAACACGATGGTCAATAGCTGTACTACACAGTAGGTGGTCGGGAGCAGTACTAAGTGGTAAGGAGCAGTACTAAGTGGTAGGGAGCAGTACTGAGTGGTAGGGAGCAGTTCTAAGTGGTAGGGAGCAGTACTGAGTGGTAGGGAGCAGTACTAAAAGCTAGGGAGTAGTACTAAGTGGTAGGGAGTAGTACTAAGTGGTAGGAGTAGTACTAAATGGTAGGGAGCAGTTGTAAGTGGTAGGGAACAGTACTGAGTGGTAGGGAGTAGTAATAAGTGGTAGGGAGCAGTACTAGGTGGTAGGGAGCAGTACTAAGTGGTAAGGAGCAGTACTAAGTGGTAGGGAGCAGTACTAAGTGGTAGGGAGCAGTTCTAAGTGGTAGGGAGCAGTACTGAGTGGTAGGGAGCAGTTCTAAGTAGTATGGAGCAGTACTGAGTGGTAGGGGCCGTACTAAGTGGTAGGGAGTAGTACTAAGTAGTAGGATTTGTACTAAGTGGTAGGGAGCAGTTCTAAGCGGTAGGGAGCAGTACTGAGTGGTAGGGAGCAGTTCTAAGCGGTAGGGAGCAGTACTGAGTGGTAGGGAGCAGTACTAAAAGTTAGGGGCAGTACTAAGTGGTAGGGAGCAGTACTGAGTGGTAGGGAGGATTTCTAAGTGGTAAGGAGCAGTACTGAGTGGTACGGAGTAGTAATAAGTGGTAGGGAGCAGTACTGAGTGGTACGGAGTAGTAATAAGTGGTAGGGAGCAGTACTAAGTGGTAGGGAGTAGTAATAAGTGGAAGGAGTAGTACTAATTGGTAGGGAGCAGTACTGAGTGGTAGGGAGGAGTTCTAAGTGGTAGGGAGCAGTACTGAGTGGTACGGAGTAGTAATAAGTGGTAGGGAGCAGTACTAAGTGGTAGGAAGGAGTTCTAAGTGGTAGGGAGCAGTACTGAGTGGTAGGGACCAGTACTAAAAGTTAGGGAACAGTACTAAGTGGTAGGGAGTAGTACTAAGTGGTAGGAGTAGTACTAAGTGGTAGGAGTAGCACTAAGTGGTAGGGAGCAGTTCTAAGTGGTAGGGAGCAGTACTAAGTGGTAGGGAGGAGTACTAAAAGTTAGGGAGCAGTACTAAGTGGTAGGGAGTAGTACTAAGTGGTAGGGAGGAGTACTAAAAGTTAGGGAGCAGTACTAAGTGGTAGGGAGTAGTACTAAGTGGTAGGGAGCAGTACTGAGTGATATAGAACAGTACTACATGGAGCAATATTTAGTGATAGGGAGTAATAATAAATATTAGCGAGCAGTTCTTGGTGGCAAGGGGCAATATTTAGTGGCAAGGAACAATATTTAGTGGTAGGGAGCAATATTTAGTGGTATGGATCATTGCTAAGCAATAGGGTGCAGCACTGAGTATTAGAAGGCAGTTTAGTATTATATACTAATATGACCTCTAGAAACAATACAGCTCAGAAAAAAAATAATTGTGATATAAAACTCGTCTAGATTTACATAGTTGGAGGCAGTCAAGATCCACATAAATAATGTTCCAGGGTCCAGCTTTTGTCAAAACAAATCCAGTTTAATCAGCATCTGGATAGCCATCTACCTTATGTGATAATAATTAATAACTAACCAAACAAGAGACGGCAGGAACAATGTGAACCAAACAAGAGACGGCAGGAACAATGTGAACCAAACAAGAGACGGCAGGAACAATGTGAACCAAACAAGAGACGGCAGGAACAAAGTGAACCAAACAAGAGACGGCAGGAAGGATGTGAACCAAACAAGGGAAGGCAGGAACATTGTGAACCAAACCAGAGACGGCACGAATAATGTGAACCAAACAAGAGACAGCAGGGACAATTTGAACCAAACAAGAGACAGCAGGAACAATGTGAACCAAACAAGAGACGGCAGGAACAATGTGAACCAAACAAGAGACGGCAGGAACAATGTGAACCAAACAAGAGACGGCAGGAACAATGTGAACCAAACAAGAGACGGCAGGAACAATGTGAACCAAACAAGAGACGGCAGGAACAATGTGAACCAAACAAGAGACGGCAGGAACAATGTGAACCAAACAAGAGACGGCAGGAACAATGTGAACCAAACAAGAGACGGCAGGAACAATGTGAACCAAACAAGAGACGGCAGGAACAATGTGAACCAAACAAGAGACGGCAGGAACAATGTGAACCAAACAAGAGACGGCAGGAACAATGTGAACCAAACAAGAGACGGCAGGAACAATGTGAACCAAACAAGAGATGGTAGGAACAATGTGAACCAAACAAGAGACGGCAGGAACAATGTGAACCAAACAAGAGACGGCAGAAACAATGTGAACCAAACAAGAGACGGCAGGAACAATGTGAACCAAACAAGAGACGGCAGGAACAATGTGAACCAAACAAGAGACGGCAGGAACAATGTGAACCAAACAAGAGACGGCAGGAACAATGTGAACCAAACAAGAGACGGCAGAAACAATGTGAACCAAACAAGAGACGGCAGGAACAATGTGAACCAAACAAGAGATAGTAGGAACAATGTGAACCAAACAAGAGGCGGCAGGAACAAAGTGAACCAAACAAGAGACGGCAGGAAGGATGTGAACCAAACAAGGGAAGGCCGGAACATTGTGAACCAAACCAGAGACGGCAGGAACAATGTGTACCAAACAAGAGACGGCAGGAACAATGTAAACCAAACAAGAGACGGCAGGAAGGATGTGTACCAATTAAGAGACGGCAGGAAGGATGTGAACTAAACAAGAGACGGCAGGAACAATGTGAACCAAACAAGAGACGGCAGGAACAATGTGAACCAAACAAGAGACGGCAGGAACAATGTGAACCAAACAAGAGACGCCAGGAAGGATGTGAACTAAACAAGAGACGGCAGGAAGGATGTGTACCAATTAAGAGACGGCAGGAACAATGTGAACCAAACAAGAGACGGCAGAAAGGATGTGAACCAAACAAGAGACGGCAGGAAGGATGTGAACCAAACAAGAGACGGCAGGAACAATGTGAACCAAACAAGAGACGGCAGGAAGGATGTGAACCCAACAAGAGACGGCAGGAACAATGTGAACCAAACAAGAGACGGCAGAAAGGATGTGAACCAAACAAGAGACGGCAGGAAGGATGTGAACCCAACAAGAGACGGCAGGAAGGATGTGTACCAAACAAGAGACGGCAGGAAGGATGTGAACCAAACAAGAGACTACAGGAAGGATGTTAACCTAACAAGAGACGGCAGGAACAATGTGAACCAAACAAGAGACGGCAGGAAGGATGTGAACCAAACAAGAGACGGCAGGAAGGATGTGTACCAAACAAGAGACGGCAGGAAGGATGTGAACCTAACAAGAGACGGCAGGAAGGATGTGTACCAAACAAGAGACGGCAGGAAGGATGTGAACCTAACAAGAGACGGCAGGAAGGATGTGTACCAAACAAGAGACGGCAGGAAGGATGTGTACCAAACAAGAGAAGGCAGGAAGGATGTGAACCTAACAAGAGACGGCAGGAAGGATGTATGACAAACAAGAGACGGCAGGAAAGATGTGAACCAAACAACAGACGGCAGGAGAGATGTGAACCAAACAAGAAACGGTAGGAAGGATGTGTACCAAACAAGAGACGGCAGGAAGGACGTTAACCTAACAATAGACGGCAGGATGGATGGGAACAAATGGACGGCAGGACGAATGGGAACCTAATAAAGAGACAGTAGGAGTGCTGAGAACTAGGTAGAAGAGACGGCAGGAAGGGTGATAGGACTCAGTTCCCGCGCGCCAAGCGTCAACAAAACAACAAAGGGTTGGCACCATCGTGAGGCCCAGCACGTAGCGCCGCCTTCTTGCGCCAAGACGCCAGTCAGCTGGGGTACTACAGTCCCCGCAGTTGCCACGCTGAAATATTTTTCCTCTCGATTTCCCAAATGTGAAAAAAATAATATAAAAATCACAGTATTAAGAAAAGTCAGTAGACTTCACCGAACTACACGTCATCGTAAACCTTGCATCAGTGCCATTCGAGTTGGTATTTATGTACATTATGCAGAAAAAAGCACGAGTCGAGTGTGTGATCGTGACACCATCTATGTTCTTCAACACAGTAAAAATCAGATTGTTCGAACTTGTTGCACCAGTTTCTACTGCCACCCTCAAGAAATGCCGTATTCTTGAGGTCGAAAGCTTCAAAGTGGTAGGGTCAGTGAGTATTTGAACTGGGTGAGTACCTCGTTGGAGTACAGTCCAGTTGATTATTGGAGAAATGACTTGACGTTGGTAATGGAAATATAGAACAGTTTGGTCCCACTACTGGAAATGGCTTTGGGGAATGGTATATCAATTTGATAAATATATATCTCGATAAAACCTCACAGGAAAAGGGAAACAATGAAGCACCTTAGCTTTCGTCTTTATTCAAGACATCTTCATTGGAAACTGAATTTACAGGGACTGAGAGGCTTATTTACACAGGGTGACCTTACAAAACATAAGGTCAGGTCAGTAGTAGGGGATCCACTAATCCACACACCACCACCACCGCAAACGAGGTGGATGTAGGATCTATGAATAGTGGGTCTCATATTTTTGACCTGGCTTGACATGACTAGTTCCGTCGCCCATCTTTTTATGTAAGGAGTGGCGGAGCTGCTGCAGTGTGGTGGTGTGGCGACCTGTGCCGCTAGCGACCTACACTGTAAAATATTACAGTGAATATTACAGTGGTTCACCGTAAAAAATCTACGGTTGGCCACCGTATTTGTTTTACGGTGATTTTCTGTTAGTTCCGCGTATTACAGTGACACACCGTTGTCGTCTGGTATGACATTTACGGACGCACTGTAAATTTTACGGTGGAACACTGGCAACTGGGCTGCCAGTATTCCACCATAAAATTTACGGTACATTTTTTTACAGTGTAGCTGGGATTTGTGTGTGCCACTAGCCCACTACAGTAACTTTTCAACATAGTGCGGCCTCCAGTGTAACCCCGTGACTTGTGAAAGAGACTTAGGAGTACTTGTGAGCCCGGTCCTACGGCCGAGAAAACATTGAGTTAATGTTCGAAATAAGAGAAACAGAGTATTAGGTTTTATATCTAGAAGTGTTAGTAAGAAGAGTGCAGAGGTCACATTGCAACTATATCTTGCTCTATTCAGGCCGCACCTCGATTATGCTGTTCAGTTCTGGTGCCCTTATTATAGAATGGATGTTAATTCACTGGAGTCGGTGCAGCGAAGAATGACGAAAATGATTCCGGGACTTAAAAACTTGCATTCCCTAGAAAGACGAAGAGTGCGGGGAGATATGATAGAAGTATTTAAGTGGATGAAAGGAATCAATAAAGGAGATATAGATAAAGTTCTTATAGTATCCTAGCAGGATAGGACTCGCAGCAACGGATTTTAGTTGGATAAGTTTAGGTTTAGGAGGGAGATAGGAAGAAACTGGTTCACAAATAGAGTGGTGGACGAGTGGAACAAGCTTAGCAACTCTGTAGTAAGTGCTGGAACGCTGGAAAGTTTTAAAAGGAGGCTAGATAGATTCATGGATGATAGAGAGTGGTAGTAATTCTCGACAGGAGCTGCCAAGCACAGGCCAACCGGCCTATTGCAGATTCCTTATTTTCTCTTCTTTTTATGTTCTTATGAAGTCTAGTTGGCCCAAGTAATACCAGGCCCCACCTCTACCAGCCATGATTCATATTTTGTATGGCCTCCTTAGCGTGCTGCCACTATTCTTAATTTATTATTGTTAATACATTTTTGTTTTATATTTGTTTTTACCTTTCCTTTGATACAATCATTCATAGTTGAGAGATAAATGCAGAGTTAATCATAAGTGGTGTGAAGATCTGACAAACTTTAACGAATACCTTGACAGATCATTTGTTTAGGAGGCACGAGCCGTAGCTAATTACTTACATGTTAACGAAATAACTAAAGAAAATGAGTTCATCTGGTGATTGTGCTCTGCTTTGGAGTAAAGTATCTTCAAGGCAATTATTTCAAAAATTAACTCAAAAAGATAATATGTTTTCCTTCTTTTGCGAAAAAGCAACAACAACATAAAGTAATGTCTCCGTTCTTTTTTGTTTAGTAATATACGATTAATTTTCACTTAACAAGCACCAAGGTCTTTAGGCCTCTAGAATCCTATTGGGTTTGTAAAAGCTGTGTTTTAATATGTGCTGGACTGAGTGGTGAGCGACGTGAACAAAATAAAATATTACGTGAAATTTTAAAAATAATTGTTTTGTGTAGCGACTACTATACTTAGTTAGCCCTGCTTGAACACCCTAGCAGTTCACACATATCCTGGTGATTACAAATGATCTTTCTGATTTTAAACCTTTATTATGAAAACATATAACAACTCTACAACAAAAAGATAAATGATAAAGAAGAACCCAAAAGATTTGATTTTCAGACTAGAAGTACAATATGAGCTCCTTATGCGGCTCTGTAGACATCAACGCGGTATTCTGTTTCCCTCCATACATGTTGTATCTTAGCGGTATAGTGAATTTTTCTAAGAGCCTGACTTATCATATACAGTACTTAAAATTATCTAAAGCTGCAGACAATGGTGAAACAAAAATTTAATATCAGACAGTGTCCGAGGCACAGGGCATTCTGCCTAAGAAATGGACTCATGGAAATATAGTACCAATCCCTAAAGCTAACTCTCCAAACTTCAGGCCAATTTCACTCACATCCTGTATGTGTAAAGTCCTTGAAAGAGTTGCTCTCAACCGTATCATATTTCAAGTCAAAGACAAAGTGGCCCCTAATCTGTATGGGTTTATGCCCGGGCATAGCACACAGACATGGTTTGCAGAATATCTTGTTCACTCAAAAGAGAAGACACAAACAGCCTTCAAAGACCTTAAATCAGCCTTTGATGTAACTAATAGAGACATTATACTTGAGCAACTAGCTAATTTTGACATCCAAGGTAACCTCCTGACATGGATAAAGGGTTATCTGTCCAACAGGTACAGTATGGCAGTGTTCTGTTTAGGGGAGTTAAAAGTACCAGAATGAGATCATTTGCGCTTGGCACGCCTCAGGGAGGAGTGTTAAGTCCTATGCTCTTTAATATACTGATGCACAAGCTTAGTGCTGACATTCCAATTCAGCCAAACGAAGCCGTAATATGCTATGCTGATGATATCTGCATGATGACACAAACCAAACTCAGGCTTCAAGCCTTGCTGGATGTATTTGCTCGGAGAACTGTTGAATGTGGTCTCATAATATCTGTTGACAAGACGAGGGTCCTCAATCCTCATCCTGCTCACCCTCTGCCTCTTGACTATAACATTAACAGCATGCCCTTGGAACTATGTAGCTCCTATAAATATCTTGGAATTTGTGTGAATGATGCAAACTTTGTCAGCAACCTTCGTGACAAACTAGTGCAGCGCATTAAACCCCTCAGAACCCTTGTTGGCAAGGGCTATGGAATTAACATCACCTATGCTCGTACTTTCTATCTTCACTTCATTCGTTCTGCAGTTGACTATCATGCTCACCATCTTGTGACTATTCCGCCTAAACAACTCAACAGCCTTGAGGTAGTGCAAAACGAAGCCTTGCTCATCATCCTAGGTTGCCCAAAATCAACCAGAATTGTAAACATGAGGAAAGAGCTCCGACTGCCCTCCCTATCTGAGAGGATAGCTCTACTTAATATCATGTTTTGTGTCAAAGTTTTGAAGAACAATGGTTCTCAAACTACAGCTCAAACTGAGTTGATGTTCTATCTAAGTAATCCCGACCATCTCGCCAACCTTCCACAAACGACTCTCTTTGGGGCGTGGCTTCATAAAAGTGTTGCAGATCGCTTGAAACTGAATGTCCCAATCACCCCAGACGAACCTATTAATGCCATTCCTCCTTGGCTGGATATATCAGTTCCTATTAATTACACTCCTGTTGGTAGTAAGCAAATGTTAAACACAGATGTGATGAGATGTCACACTAGAAACTATTAACAGACACATAGAGAGTATTAAATCAAGTGAATGTTATGCTTTTACTGATGGTTCTGTGCAGACAAACACAGGTAGATCAGGCTGTGCAATTGTAATATATAAAGAAAAAGAGATGATAGTGTCAAACAAACAAATGCTGAACAACTGGGCCAGCACAGCACAAACTGAACTAACCGGAATCTACTTAGCCACAGACTACCTCAAAGAAAATGGAGGTGGGGTGATATTCTGTGATTCTCAAAGTGCTTTGAAATTAATGAACAGCCCGGCAGGCTCTATGTCTAAAGTTGTATGTGATATTAAAAGGAATGTGATAACTGCCGATGAGAACAACTTTCGTTTCGAATTTGTGTGGATTCCGTCCCATGTTGGAATCAGGTATCATGACAGTGCTGATAGACTGGCCAATGAGGCATGTAAGAAAGAAAATGTTGACCGTGACCTTGGCCTGTCCAATGCTGTAATTAAAAACATTCAAGTCAGAATCATGAACTCTGATCTAGAAGAAGTGAGAAATGCAGATAGACCTGACAGTTGTAGCATTAGTAAATATGACAAATTTTGTGACAAGAGGTACCGGTATGGCCAGCATAAGGACAGAACCAGACAATGTGATGTAGTCGTGGCCAGAATTAGGCTAGGATACAGACACATCTGGCAAGTTAGTAACGCTGTACCCATACCGGAACACTCAGCATGTAAACTTTGTGATAAACCTTTAAAGCATACACTTGAACACTATACTATTGAATGTGACACTGTCAAAGATTTCAGGCCACCTGGCTTACTGTATCTTGAACTATGTAATTACTTCATTGAATCAGGTGTGCTTGAGGACATTCTTGCTGTTTATCCCAAATTTGCTAGCCCACACTGATTGGTCTTCAATTAGAATATGACTCCAATGTATGTGATCCACTGAACTATATATACTGCTAATGAATATGATGTATTTCCTTCTTTGTGTACGAACTTGTCCTGCACGGCAGTGAACAGTGGCATTACCCACATGAATCTGACCTATATATAGTGTCAATGAATATGATGCAGTCTTTGTGTACGAACCTCTGTCCTGTATGGCAGTGAAGAGTTACATTACCCACATGAATCTGACCGACTTATATGTATGTATGTGTGTATATGTGTATGTATGTTTGTATATGTGTAGGTGTGTATGTGTGCATATGTGTATATATATGTACATGTATATGTGTATGTATATGTGTATATGTATGTATATGTGTATGTGTGTGTGTACGTATATGTACTGTCAATGAACATGATGCATCTCATTGTGTACGAACCTCTGTCCTGCATGGCAGTGAACAGTGACATTACCCATATGAATCTGACCTCTATACATTTATAGCTGTTAATGAATATGATGTATTTCTTTGTGTATGAACCTCTGTCCTGCGTGGCAATGAGAAGTGATACCACCCTCAGTGTCAAGACCTGACTGAATTACTCAGAATAGGCAAACTGTACTACAAGCTCTGCCAATAAATTTGTTAAACTAACTATATTAAAAAAAATCTTTTACAAATTAATTATTCGCATATCTTACTTTTCACTGTAGATTTGTTACCATTTCACATAAATGTTTTAAGTGAGGAAGATCATTTTAAATACCAGAAAAAAATATCACAATTCACTGCAGAAATTAAGAGAAACTCAGAACATTGTCACGGAAAACTAATCCCAGCCATCTGGTTATTCGACTTCAATAAACACTGTATGAGAAAAACACATGGAAGAAAAACCCACGAGCTAACAGATTTAGTTGAAAGTTTTGTTCAATAAACTATTAAGTAAAACGAAAGAATGTGGTGAAGTTTGTTGATCGTGGTCGTCAATATCCCCAGTGTTATGATAGAAGGATGCATAGGATATATAGGAGGATGTATGGAAAGGAAGAGTAAACATACTAATTTACGTACTTGTGTAGATTAAAACTAACACAAGCTTACATGTGCACTTACAAAATATAAATTTATTTGTCTTTGGTCACACACACACACACACACACACACACACACACATTGATCATCAATCATGGAGCCTTGAGGATTAACATGATCCTTCACCACCCACTGTTCACCTGTACCTGTATGAGTGAGACGAACCCTTCCCCACCTCACCTGATCACCTATAGGGTGCTACAGTACTATAGTCAGCCTCACATAGCGAGAGGAAGGGTGAGGGGAAGATGGGTGAAGGATGGTAAACGGAAGAGAGAGGAAAAGGGAGGTGAGGTAGAGGATGGTTGGTGATAATGGAGGGAAAAGTAGGAGGAGGAGGATGTGGGTTAAAGGAAGAGAAGGAGGAGGAGGAGGAGGATGTGGGATAGAGGGAAGAGGAAGAGGAGGAGGAGGATGTAGGTTAAAGGGAAGAGAAGGAGGAGGATGATGTGGGTTAAAGAAAAGAGGAAGAGGAGGAGGAGGAGGAGGATGTGGGATAGAGGGAAGAGGAAGAGGAGGAGGATGTAGGTTAAAGGGAAGAGGGGGAGGAGGAGGATGTGGGTTAAAGGGAAGAGGGGGAGGAGGAGGATAATGTGGGTTGAAGCTAAGAGGAGGATGTGGGTTAAAGGGAAGAGGGGGAGGAGGAGGATAATGTGGGTTGAAGCTAAGAGGAGGAGAAGGAGGATGTGGGATAGAGGGAAGAGGAGGAGGTTGTGGGTTAAAGGGAAGAGGGGGAGGAGGAGGATAATGTGGGTTAAAGGGAAGAGGAGGAGGAAGTGGGTTAAAGGGAAGAGGAAGAGGAGGAGGATATGGGTTAAAGGAAAAAGGAAGAGGAGGATGTAACAATCAATGTTTTTATTTTACCTTTTCTTATTATTTAATTTTTAATTTCTTCTTTTTTTTTTCCTTTTTACTTCTTCTTTATTCTTTAATTCTCTTTCCTTCTCTGTATGTCAACTTTGTATTGTATACTTGTGAGATGGAGGAGGTGGAGTGTAGAGAGACTGAGAAAGGGAGAGAGGGAAACTTGTGTATGTTTGAGGGGATGGTGTTAGTGAGGGGGTCTACAGTAGTCCCTCACACCAGAGGGTAATCTTATATGGGGGAGAAGTAGAGGAAATCTTATAACTGGGGAATAGGAATAATATACAACAACTTAAAAGAGGGGAAATATGAAATAGTTATTACTTAGGACTCACTGTATTACTGCATACACCAAAAACCTTGAAAAGGACAATACTCTACTCCATACACAAGGGAATTGAGAACTAATCATCACGGTTCATCGTTTATTAACGATGTTATTGGAAATGAACAGTTACGCTTCAAAACGATAACCTATCTTCCTAGCTAGTTAACCAGGGGTCACATGAATCACAATATATTTCGAAAAACGGATAAGACCTTAATGGTATTCACACCTATAGATCACGCCGTGGGGTAACTTGACACCCACACACACCCACACTGCACTCTCTCCAAAACCAGACTGTCTTTTTCAAACACAGGCATCGCCCAGAAGGGCGCCACATCTTCATGACGTCACGTCTCACAGGGGCTCTTATTGGCTCAGGACTAAGGCATTCACCCCCAGATGTCACTGAAATTAGCTCACGCTTGGCGGGAAACACTCATGACATTGTTACAAGGAGGAGGAGGAGGAAGGTGTGGGTTAAAGGGAACAGGAAGAAGATGAGGATGTGGGTTAAGGGGAAGAGGAGGAGGAGGAGGAAGGTGTGGGTTAAGGGGAAGAGGAGGAGGAGGAGGATGTGGGTTAAAGAAAAGAAGAGTAGGAGGAGGATGTGGGTTAAGGGGAAGAGGAAGAGGAGGAGGATGTGGTTTAAAGGGAAGAGGAAGAGGAGGAGGATGAGGGTTAAAGGGAAGAGGAGGAGGAGGATGTGGGTTAAAGGGAAGAGGAAGAGGAGGAGGATGTGGGTTAAAGGGAAGAGGAAAAAGAGGATGATGTGGTTTAGAAGGAAGAGGAGGGGGATGTGGTTTAAAGGGAAGAGGAAGAGGAGGAGGATGAGGGTTAAAGGGAAGAGGAGGAGGAGGATGTGGGTTAGAGGGAAGAGGAGGAGGAGGAGGATGTGGGTTAAAGGGAAGAGGAAAAAGAGGATGATGTGGGTTAGAGGGAAGATGGGAGAAACTGGGACATCACAAAGAGAAGTAAAGCTGTGGACGGGGAAGCAAGAGAGAGATAAAGAGAGAGAGAGAGAGGGAGAAGAGAGACAGGTTGACAGGAAGACATAGAGAGCTACCAGGAACTTACTTAATATAACCTGACCCATTCTGTGAGATTGTCCCTTAGTGGCAGAGATGTTAACGGCCTACTCCACTTCAGTAAGTGTGCTGAACACAACCTCACTATCACCAGCACCTTGTTTAGCCAGGCCGACAAGTTCAAGTGAGCCTGTGGTGTAATGGTCAGCATGCTTGCCTCGCAAGCGAGTGGACCCCGGGGTTCGATCCCCGGGCAGGGTGAAACGATGGGCAAGTTTCTTTACGCCATTTGCCTCTATTTACCCAGCAGTAATTGGGAACCTGGATGTTAATCGATTTGCTGATCTTGTTCTGGGGTAATGGTTTGCCAGTGCTGTTGGCGAGTTGTCCGGTCTTCTCGGATTGTTCCTTGACACTGGGTCATGCAGCTCGTTAACTTAGGGTGTGGTTGTTGTGTTGGCGACAGCTTCTACACCTGAAACAAATTTACGCCTAGGTGGCCCTAGGGCCGGCCATCCTCGATCTCGATGGGCATCCATTGTTATTATTGTGTTTGTGTGTGTCTGTGTCTATGTTTGTGTATGTGTGTGTCTGTGTTTGTGTGTATGCCTGTCTGTTTGTGTCTGTATATCTGTCTGTGATTGTGCATATGTCTGTCTGTGTGTTTATCTGCTGGTGTGTATTAAAATGTCTGTGTGTGTTTGTCTATATATTAGTCTGTGTTGTTTGTTTATTTGTATTTCTCT